>NIUQ01000580.1:3763-45634 GCA_002796945.1 Plectus sambesii | reverse complement strand
TCAACGAGACTGGCCGCTACTCACAATCCTTCCCCTATGTCAGTCTATGTGGACGCGAACGAAATTATTTGCACTGCGAAGATCTGCCGATTGTCTACACTGAAGTAGTAGAAGTCGACGGCGAACAGCGCTTCATCTTCTGCAACGGAGGCGTTAAGCTATCCGTGCCATTTAATCCTGCTGACATTTGCATGCAGCCGACCAATGGTCGCATTTACTATCCCGCCGATCAACGTCTCGGCGGCATTGGACTGGTCAAGTCGGCGTTGGCCATCGAATTCAGCAAATTGTTCGAATTCCGCGCCGGACCCGATTCTCCGCCCACTCACATATTGTGGAAAGATGTCGTTGTGCCGTTGAACAATAATTTAGTTCGCCTGTTTCCTGAAATAAAGCAATAATCGCGACTCTTCTGCCCCTTAACCGCACGTGTAAATGAGCAAAATGCGTTTTGCCAATTGAATTGGCGCGAGATACCGTATCTTGCAATGTAGGCGTCTATTGCAAACATTTATTGCGAGTGATCTCAGTGAGCGACCGCTAGGCGTCGTCTGTCGTCGACTGCATCAGCGCCTCCGGTTGCCGTCAAGTGAAAACTGAGCAGAGACGATTTGGCGGACCACCCAAGGTTCGAATCTCGTCCAGAAAAAAAGCTTGGCTATGGATGGGAGACAGAAGAGCTCGCATCAGAATGCTACAGGTTAGTCACAACGACTTTATGAATGTTTAAAGTTAGTATTGGACATCGATAATATCCGTCTGACTTTTGTTATTGCTCTAAATCAAAAATTTCTGCAACAAAACATGAGCACGTGATATGTTTATCGTTTTATCGCACATGGTATCGTAAAAATACGGAGAGCGACACGGGAGCATAGCTTCAGAATCGTACTAGAATGCGACAGTAAAGTAAAACACGGGAGAGTTACTTGAAACATGGCTATAAATGACTTGCGTAAATGAAGAGGGAAAGTGTTAAGAATTACAGAAGCAGTGCAGAGTGACCATTCATGTAATGGGCGGGGCACGAAGCAGTATTATCTCTGAAGAAGAACCAGTCAACACAACTTCTATCTGAGCATGTTACTACAGTTATAAAATGAAACCAATTTTGTAGATGATCCTGGATCGGAGCTTAATTTGAGCGCTTTTCTCGCGACTTTCGATGGCAGCGCGGGCGCCTCGAGCGATACCGAAGGCGGCGGCCCGCCTTTGACGAGCACGCCGGCGCGCGGAAATGCGCCGTCGAACCACGCCACTATGGCCGGCGGCACTGCCATGTCGAAGATTGACTACGGCGACTGCCAGCAGCAGACCACCTACATAGTAGTTAACCAGTCCGACTCCACGACCAAACATGACCATATGGCCGACGTCGACGACCTCCTCGCTCAGCTCAACGCCCCCGGCTCGCGTCCCTCGACCATCCAAGGCGATGATGGCGTTGAAATCCGCGTCCTTCCCCTATCGGTTAGCACTTTCTCATTTTGCATTTTCACGGCATCTGGCTTGATTAATGTTTACACAGAGATTTTCCGCAATAGGCTTTTATTAAAAGAATAATAATGAGATTGGATCAACTGGGCTTCCTACTATTGTGTAAGTAGACATATATAGGGGCAAGAGTGGAACGTTCTTGAAATCATATCGTTGTATGGAGTTAGATTATTGTAAGTTGGTTGACTGCGCTTCAAGTGATTCATGAGCAAGGAGTGACAGTTATGATCTTTCTCTCTGAAATTTATCTTATCAACCAGCTGAAAAAATCGAAAGAAATATCATATGCACATAGGGCCCCTCATAAAGCGCTTCGAATTCATGTGGCATGATATCGATGAAATTTCAGCAAACGCACATGGGGCAAGTGATGGAAAGCGGATCGTCTCGACAGGCCACGATGACGTTGATGCAGGGGTCGTCGGGGCAGCAGGTGCTGCAAATGATGCCGTCGACGAGCATGGGGGAGTCGCAGCAGATCATGATCCCCCTGGACGGATCGGTGCACACGATTCAGGCGGGCAACACGATCCTCCTCCCGATCATTCCCACCCTCATGCCCGATGGCAAGATCGAGATGCGGGTCGCCGGCAACGCCATTCCCTACTCCGCCGCCGCCGCCGCCTCCTCTTCCTCCTCCTCGACCGCCACCTCCCACCTCAACTTCCACGTCCTACAGCAACAGACTCTCGACCCTGACGACTCCTTCCAGTCCGTCGACGCCCAAACTGACTCCGTTGTCGACCAAGCGACTTTGGCCGCTTCCGGTCGAATGCGGCCGAAGGAGCCCGCCAACACCAAGCGCCTTTGGAACTGCGAATTCTGCGACTATACCAACGCGCGGCGCTACCTTCTCGTACGCCACATGAAGTCGCACAGCGAGCACCGACCGCACGAATGCCACATGTGCGAGCGCAGCTTCAAAACCGCCAGCTCCCTCGCCAACCATATCAACACGCACACCGGCCTGAAGCCGTTCGACTGCGACAAGTGCGAGATGGCGTTCACGACGAGCGGCGAGCTGGTCAGGCATCAGCGTTATCGACATACTATGGAGAAACCTCACAAATGCCCCGACTGCGACTACGCCACCGTCGAGCTCAGCAAGCTTAAACGTCACGTTCGTTCCCACACCGGCGAGCGCCCTTTCAAGTCAGTCGTTCTCCTTCATTATTTGTTAATTTATTGTGTCGGAAGAAGCGCGCCGAATAAGCGTCGAATATTGTCTCCGCTGTTTAAATGTAAATATACAATTTCCGCTTTTAGCACTTTCACAATGAAACAGAATATTTTCCTGTGAAACTAATTAAAAATTAAGCATTCTTGTTAAAGTGAAAGTGGTATATAAAGAAAATAGGCGAAGATTTAATCGAGAATACTGTATGGAATTGGATTTTAAAGCGGTGCTGATTTAGGTGCAGCGTGTGCAGCTATACATCGGCAGATCAATACAAGATGAAGCGGCACGTGCGTGTGCACACGGGCGAACGACCGTACGAGTGCGAAGTGTGCGGCGCGCGGTTCACGCAGAGCAACTCCCTGAAGACGCACCGATTGACGCACAACCCCGTGCAGGAGAAGCCCATGTTTCCCTGCGAGTACTGCGCCGTGACCTGCGGCCGCAAGACCGACTTGCGCATTCACATTGAGAAGCAGCATCGACAGGGCAAGCCGCTGCCGTGCTCCAAGTGCGGCCAGGCCTTCCCCGACCGCTACTCCTTCCGCCTTCACTGGAAGTCTCATCAAGGCCAAAAATGTTTCCGTTGTCCGCACTGTCCCTACCAGTCGGCCGCTCAGCGCCATCTCGAGCAGCACATGATGGTCCACAGCGACGTGAAGCCGTTCGAATGCTCCGAACCGGGCTGCGGGCGCCGCTTCCGCCAGCTCGCCCAGCTCAAACGTCATCACAACGTCCGCCACGACCCCTTCTACCAGGTGCGCGTCGGCGAGAAGACGCACGTCTGCCCGGCGTCCAGCTGCGGCCGCCCTTTCCGCCACTTGGGAAACCTCAAACGCCATATCGAATGGCACAACGAGAACAACACTGTCGAACAGCAGTACGAGGGCGAAGACGGCGACGACTCGTTCGACGCCCACGTGACCGCCCCGTCGGTGTCGTCATCCGACGCGCCGGCGGCGGCGACCGCTTCGACTACTTCGACGACCAAGCAGAACGCGTCGGCCGTGCTGCAGCGCATCGTCAAGCTGGAGAACCGCAAGTCGGTCAAAGTGTTCAACCTGACTCGGACGCAGGGCGCGGCGACTAACCGCTTGAAGCGACCGCGCGGTCGGCCGAAGAAGCGCACGTTCAAGCCGGAAGACCTGGGCATGACGAACGTGAAGAGGCGGGGTCGGCCGAAGAATCAACCGGCGCCGGCCGCCGTGCTCGACGTGGTGGCCTCTCTGCAGAACCACTCGGCGGAGGAGCAGCTGGACGCGAGCGCGAACAGCAGCGTGGCGGCGTCCGAACAGCTCGAACGTGAACTCGAGGAACGCTTCGGTTTCGACCAAGTCGGCGACCATCACGAAAGTGCTGGCGCGCGCGCCGATGAAGATCGATCGGGTCGCGATTCGGCCGAGCACATCATCGTCGATGGCGATGACGACCAAGAGCCCATGCAGGCTGATCCTATTCAGTACCCGCATGACGCCGAAGGCTTTCCCATACTCGCCGGAGTCTCCCAAACGTAACACTGCGGATTTTGCTCATTCTAATGGAAAAATCTACGCCGTTCTTTCTTTGATTCCGCGTTGCGCGCGCTTGTATGTACTTGCCGGTTGAGGATCGATATAAATGTGAATGATGTGCTTTGCTACGAGTTTACCACATCCAAAGCTGCAGCAATAAATAAGCAAGCAATAACAACAACAAACAAGGGGAATGCGAAAGGCTGTCGTGGTCCAACAGAAAGGCGATGAGTCGTTGACAAACAAAACAGTCAACTTAAAAATGAACAAACATCAGCTTGTAAACCCGTTAAAAAGGTCCGGACTACCCTATGGGTGGGTTTCATATCGCGCACTTTAGCTAAAATCCTACACAACGCAGTGTATATCGCTCAAGTACGACTTTAGCTAAAGTGCACGATATGAAACCGGTCCTATGAAAGCGTGATCATCAGCTCATTGGGCGGGGGCCTTGGCCACCTCGAACGGCTCGGGGACGGGCAGCTCGCCGGAGTCGGCGATGACGCAGTCCTTCTCCGGTCGGTCTCCAGGCTTGGTCTTGGTCGATTCGAGCTTGCGCACAACGTCCATGCCCTCCAACACCTTGCCGAACACGACGTGACGGCCGTCCAACCAGGAAGTGGTCAAATTCGCTTATGGAAAGTGCAAGTCGCCTCTATTAGCTCTGCTGAATGCGCCGCAAATTGCTTTCAGCTGCGCATGACAAGCCGGCGGCGAATTATAATCAACATATCGTGTAACGAACTGAATTAAAAAAACGCTGAGTCGCCCTCTGTCGCACGCAGACAGCAACAATTCACGGTACATTTCATCGACCTAGGGCTGACTGCAGTTGCCTCCCCTTTAACCTTGGGCGAAAAAACATAAATTTCCAAGACTGTCACACAAGACAAGATTACAGTGTATTCTTGCGGGCCGCGCAAAATATAGATTTTCTCTGTCCCACGCTAAAAAATAAGTGAAATGGTTCGTATGGGTGTGGATGAGAGTGTGTAATCTACGGAAAGGCGATCGTCTATAGGACGTACCAGCGTTGGCCATGCTGAGCCAGCCGGCACCGTAGTGCTTCAGGTCGAAGTTCTCGTCGGCGAAACGCTCGCCATAGATGCTCTTGCCGCCGGTACCATCGCCGCGAGTGAAGTCACCGCCTAGAATACAAAAGCTGCATTAGAGATGGACAAACGCGACGGCAGCAATTGTGCTCGCCTTGGATCATGAAGTCCTTGATGATGCGGTGGAACTTGGAGCCTTTGTATCCGAATCCCTTGGTGCCCTTGGCCAGTTCCACAAAGTTCTCAACCGTCTTCGGCACGACACCGCCGAACAGTCCGATGACAATTCGTCCAGTCTGCTCACCTCCGATCTCGACGTCGAAGTAGACCTTCTTCGTCACAGTCACCGTATCGGCGGCTGCGGCATCCTTTGCCTGAAGACGGAAAATGTAAATACTTCTCTCTCACACACACACACACTAGCATGCTACCATAAACATCGTCTGGCATGCCAAAGCTTCATGCAAAGAAAAAAGCGGCTATCTAATAATGTTAAGGCTCAACAGAAACACTAATAATGATATTATTAGGTTGGCAACTAGAGTGTCGCAAACTCATAAATGCGAAGACAGCGCTACACTCATAAGTTGCCAAATAAAAATAAATGAAAAACTAATAGCAATAATAATATCAGTGCAGGACCTTTTTTGGAACGCCTCCCGAACCAGACGCATCGAAACCCTTAAGACGTCCAAGCGTGAGTAGAAAGGGGCATTCAGAAGACGAGCAGCGATTAAAAAGAGACAACGTACCGCGAAGAGAGGGAGAAGAAGAGCGACGACAAACCATACGGACGCCATTGCTGCCACGATAAAGACGACTGACTTGACTCGCATAAAAACTACATCAAACACAGTATTTAAAGGCGCATCGCCGACAAACGGGAATGCGCGCCCAACCGGCGCAGCACGGGTCACTGACCGAACACACGACGACAGTCAATTCTCACACGCGCCCAGAGTTCAACCTTTTTATCATCAGAGCAAACGCGTCAATTGCAAAAGTCGAACAACTTCCAAGAGAATCAAAAATCTATCGTTTACTAACGCCGAAAGAGATAAGCGGCAACAAGAAGAGACGCAACGATGAGATGAACAATCCGACCGCAGCCGTTACGTCGACAACACCGGAAGGCAGCACGCGACTACTACTACATGGTGAGTTCCATGATGGCGTTGACGATGTCGTTATCGGCATTCTTGAGGGCCTTGACGGCTTTCTTGCGAGAGACGTTGGCCTGGGACATGACCAGCTCGATGTCCTTCTCCTCGATGCCGGTGGTGTCGACCTCCTCGCCGTCGCTCTCCTCGTCGACGGTCTCGGGAGCGCGCATACCGCCGGGGGCGGCGGCGACGGCCGGGCCGTCGGGAGTGGGCTTGAACTGCTCGGCCGCCTTCAACTGGGCGTGCTGCGACAGATCCTCGATCTTCGCCTCGCCGAACACGATGTACGTGTCGCTGCCGGGGCTCTTGTATACGTCGGGCTTGTTGATGACGAAGAGGATGTTCTTCGACTTGCGAATGCATACGCGGGACACGCCCTGCACCTGCTTGAGGCCGAGCTTGCTGAAGAGCTTGCGGGCCTTCTTCTCGGAGCGCGACTGCTTGCCGCCCTTGTCGCCGATCACCTGCTCGCTGAGCCCGGCGGCCTCGGCGACCTTCTTCTGCGCCTCGGTAACCTCGCCCTCCTCGAGATCGGGCATCTCCTCGTCGCTAGAGTCGTCGCTACCGCCGCACTTCTTGCCATCCTCGTGGACGTGGCCATGTCCGTGGCCGTGCGCGTGGTGCGCATGGGCATTCGGCTTCTCTCCTTGAGCGGGCATTTTCTTTCCTATTCTGCTGACCGATTATCGACCGGAGAGTAGCTGACAAGAGCGACATGTTAACCTGAATCAAGCAAAGGGACACATTTTTAACGGTAGAAAGACGTCGAACGGCCTTCCTGGAAGGGTATGTTTCAACCGCAACCACAAAATTCAATCGCCAGCATCACAGGGAGCGGAATTAATCGCGTTATTTTTTTCTAGGTACCATAATCATAGAGCGTATCAAAACTATAAAAAAACCATATATATATATATATATGCAAAAATCAGTGATTTTTCTTCTGTAAGTAATCAGAGCGACAACGCAAGATTAACGACAGCTGTCGTATCACTACGATCAAATCGGTGCACAATAAAACGAGTCGTCGGCGAAATGTGGGAAACATGCCAAAGGAAATGAAAAAATCGCAGCATTTTAGCGTATCATTGCATCGCTCGGCGGCGCGTTATCAAGTCTTTTTTAGCAAATGCCGATTGAAGCGCGGAGACACGAGAGCCTCGAGACGCAATACCACAAAAATGAACCAACAACTGAAGCGAGCGGGAATTTAGAGAAAAATTACCGAACGAGTTCGTATCACAACGCCGGATGTGTTCCTGTACAGTAACAGCTTCAGTCCGAGAATATACAGCTCTGTCGTTGGGCTACTAATACTTACATATCACAAGAGGTCGCGACGGCGCTCAGCGATCGATGTCAGAAGAAAAACATGCGACACACAGAGCGGAGAGGAGAGGACACATGGAGCGTACCGGGCGGCGGAATGAGAGAGACAGGGGGTTATGATGAGGGATGGGCGCGGGGTCGCGACCCGCCGACCGCTCTTATCCTTATCCGCCCGTGGCCGACTCTCTCTGTCCCTCTCGTCTCTCGCGGCGACATATATCAGCAAACGTTCAACAGCAATTATCAGAAGGTCAGTCCGCACGAGTGGCACATAACGAATAGTCATCCTGGTCTAATCGGAGGAGAGTGAGACCGTCGTTATCGGCGCGCGCGACAATCATTCGTTGCCGAAGCCCTCGGTCTCGTCGATGGCGCGGTTGAGCTTCTCGGTGAGTTGCTCAGGCCGTCGCGCGTGCTCGCCGCCAGCTTGCTGTCCGTCGCTCACTTTGATGCTGATCACGCCGTTCACTAGCTGGTAGTGATCCTCCTGAGCGCCATCTCCCACTTCGCCGTTCGTCACTCCGTTTGGAACGCCTTCTGAAAAAATCATGCGCTTACAAAAGTACTCTTAAAGAGCATACGACGAAAAATATTATTCCACATATGAATCGAACTGAACTGACCTGGTTTTCTCGGCTTTGGTTTAGGCAAAATGCCTGTGAGCGCAACTCTCAGCTCGCCCGCCTTGCTGCTATCCTTGCCCGTCAAATTCAAAAGCACTTTTGTGTTGTCAACTGAAAAAAATCATCATTGGAACAAGACAATAACATAAACAAAATCAAATTAGGTACATTTGCCATTGTCAGATTCTTTTCTCACGGCATGCGACAATTTTAGCGTTTTCTGTCCGATGAGCGAGTCTTCGAACAACTTCGACTTGCCAAACACCTTGAATTCCAGCACCGACGATTCCGTCACGAGTACTGTGAATGTCTCTTCCCATTGTGGCGAGCTGGTCTTCTTCTTCACGACAGTCTTCTTAGACGGACTGGCGTCCACAAGCAATTCAGCGTACACGTCTGGCTTGCTCAAAAATCCGCTAACACCATTGAGTTTAGCGCCAACAACTGAAACAAATGCATTTGCTCATTGTCGATCCTACTTATCGCTCATCACAAGGCTATTTTCTCAACATCCTCTTTGATTTCAACTGATAGTGCACGACTCACTTTGCACTTGCAATTGGCAGTATTTTCCTTTCGAATCGGACGTCGAGCCGTTGGAGCCGCTTGACGGTGGAACTGCCGTCATGGACGCGTGAAAGTGACGAGAGAGCGGCTAAAATAATGTCCCTTATGACCAATTTTTGATCCCAAAGGAAACACACATCGTTCCACCGATGCAAGGTTCAACTCGGTTACCTTTTAAAAATTATTCAGCCAAAAGACGGCAGAATTGCATTTCGAGTCTCCAGGTAGGAAGCCGGATTAGCTTTGGGTCGTCCGAAGTCTTCCAATTCCACCAATTACTTGGTGGTACTAATAGGCCCAGGCATGGAACAGTAAATCTCCCTGTGCGCTTTATGCTTCACCACGCCCGAGCAGTGAAGAGTCAATCGTCACCGTCGCGATGGAATACACTAAAGTACGCACCAAATTTTATTGCGCCTTGAGCTGTTTTGAGGGGAAACGAAGAGTATCTCGTGGCGCACACAATTCTATACCATTTTGTCCAAAACCATTCTCAACATGGCTCTTTTTCTCTCACGAGGTGTTTTGTCGAGAAAGATAACGATACAAAGGTACTGTTAGATAGGAAAGAGCGCACGTAACGCTGCTCGTTTTTATTTTGCATTGTTTTGCGAACCGCAGCCAACCATAAATGAATCATGCCGGTCGCCCGGCAACCAGCGCTGCTTCTTCGGTCATCTTTGGTTCCTTGTTGTCAATGGGTTGTTTTTGATTTCCAAGGCTCCCCTGCTGTGGAGACGAGCCATCCAATGATGACAACAATAAAGACAAGAATAGATCTTGTATAAACGATAATTGCACTTAAATTCTCCTCCTGCGGTGATGGAAATAATCTCAACTAAAGACGCGTATCTCGTCATCGACGGGGAACATGCACTTCATTGCTCCAAAGTTACTGGTCAAATAACCGCCAAACATTGTAAGCCTTCATTTGACGCGTGTTTTTTGTTCCAAATAGCCATAGCACGGTCTGGGTATTGTGCAGTTTTATTGAACATTGAACTGAACATTGAATAATATTGTTGAATGTCTCATGCCAGTTTATTTTTGTATGTATTTCAGCAGCAATCGTATGTGAAGCTGAAGACCCCAAGTGTGTGGGTAAAATCGCCGGTGTGATTGGACGACTGCCCGCCGAAGCGAGTGAACCAAAACATCCTATTTTAGTGAACTCAAAAATATTATGGCCAATATAAATCGGTGTTTTCAAAAGAGTGCTCCATTGCAGATACGCGGTTCTGTACCGGTGTTCTGGAATCAGCGCGGTTATCGTTATCGGCCGGCGTTGCAAATCGACCGACCATTGAGGGAGAGCATGCCCGCCTTCGAGCTGCACATGAACGAACAATTATCCATTTACAACGCTCCCGTTGCCGTTGTCAACTTGGTCGATCAAGCTGGCCGCGAGCTCAAACTTGGCGAATCCTTTCTTGAGCATGTCCTCCATTACAACTCGCCCCAAGTAGCCTATTTTGCGTTCGACTTCCACAACCACTGCAGAGCTATGCGTTTCGACAAGGTAAGGCTGTCATTTTTATGGCTCATAACGTGTTTTAATTAACGTTTGCTATTGTAAAAAAATACCGTCATACTCAAACGCAGAGCAAAAAGCGAGCGGGTAAAGCGAAAGGAATGAATGATTCAATGCATTGGCGCTCCTGATTAGCTCCCTTTACTCAGCGCATGTGCCGGTCGCACGGTGCTGACTAAGGTTTGACATGCCTTTTTGCTCTAGTCAGCGAACAAAAATGTGTAGCGTTATTTGAGTGCAATAAATTGGTTGAAATTCGCAAGTAAATACGAGAATATTCGCACTGGAAGTAGTTCGATGGAAATATGTACGAGTGTTGCAGATATCGACGTTGCTGAGTGCGGTGGCTGACAAGGCGGCAGAGATCCGCTTCTGCTGGGCGGACAAGCACGCCGCCCTCGTGTGCGAGCAGAGGGGCGTTTTCCGCGTCAACTGCGTCGACTGTCTCGATCGCACCAACGTCGTTCAGATGGCGCTCGCTCTGGCCACGCTCGAAAAACAGCTGGTCAAACTCGGCCTCGTTAGTCCGTTGGCCAACGACGAAATGGCCGCTCTCCCCGGCCCCCTCCTCTCCGCCCTGCAGCACTTGTGGGCCGACAACGGCGACAGCATCTCCAAGCAGGCACGCAACTGACTCGCGTCTCATTCGTTTTCTTGCTTACATCCTTTTTCTCTTTTAGTATGCTGGGACGGCGGCGTTGAAAGGCGACATGACGAGAAGCGGTCAGCGCGGACTGACCGGCATGGTGCGCGATGGGTACAATTCCGCTTCTCGCTACTATCTCTGCCACATGCGCGACGCGATACGACAAGACGCGGTCGACGCGCTGCTCGGTCAAGCGGTTCGATCGCTGGAACAGCGCCAGGCGGACGAGAGTCAGGAAGACGATGAGGCCGAAGTGCACGAAGACCTTCGCCGGCTCGTCCACGACTGCCAGCGCTTCTTCTTGCCCGAGGGCGAGACGCTCCTCGGCGGCTGGGCGCTCGTCGACGCCGACCCCGCCACCGGCCGAAACGACTTCGACCAGGTCGACATGGACCGCATCGTCTTGCTGACCAGAGAGGCCGTCCACGTCGCCGAATACGACGATCAACTCGACAAGTTCGCCGACTGCCAGCGCATTCCTCTCGAAAATCTCACGCTGCTCGAAGTCGGCCCCATGTCCCGAGGCGGCGTCGCTCTCTCCTCTTCGTCCAGACAGCGTCGCACCTGTCTCCGCGTCCACTACATACCCGACGACTGCGACAAAACTCTACCCAACGCCACCGGCTTCTTCTTCACTTGGCGAACCGCCAGCACGCGACTCTTCAACAACATGGCGATCCCCTTGAAGAACAACGAAGAAGCCGACGAGTATGTGCGCGCCATCGCCGAGCAGTTTCGCGTCGCCACCGACCTCTCCGGTTTCGTAATTCCCGTGACGCACTTGGCCAAGATGGAAAGGCACCGCAGTCATCAGGTGGGTCAGACGGCGAAGCGCGGCTTCTCCGGCTTGTTCTCGGGCGCCGGGGGCGCCGTCAAGGCGCGTCTCACCGGCTTCGTGCGGCGCGGAAAACATACGCCGCACGCGACCGACGGCCCGATCAAGCATGCGGCGCCGTCTTCAAATAGGCGCTGCAAAGTCGCCGTTTCCAGCGCGGCCGGACTGCTCTTCCACAATAGCGCCAACGGCGTTTTCGACGCTTCTGATATATCCACCAAACGGACGCCAAATATAGTCTTCCTCGACGATATGGCCATAAAAGTGCCATCAAGCGACGTTCATAAACCCGCGGACTCATCTATTCCATCGCTCTTGGTGCAGTGCGTCGACAGCGCGAGCAACAGCCACACTCCCAACACCGACAGTCCCATGGACACACCGGGCAGAGATGGCGCGCACAGCTCGCTCGGACTGACGACCGCGCAACTCGGCGAGTCGGTGGTCAGTTTGCGGCCGGAGGACACTGACCACTCACTCGGCGACGACCTGAGAGGGGCAATGAAGACTTCCAAATCGGATGGGATGATTGTGGCGATGGACGGCGGCGGTCGTGGTCGCGGTCGGATGAACCGCTTGCAGGACAAGTTGCGCGGCGGCATCGACATTACCGTCTCTTCGCTCGCCAAGGTTTCCTCTCACGTCCAACAGCTCGGCTCTTCGGCCCATCGGATCGCTTCATTCCGCACTGGCGCCGCTTCCAACCACTCCCAAACACCCCCTCGATCTAACGCTTTCGAATCATTCTCAGATGAAATCTCTAAATGTCAGTCGCTGGTCGTTCTGCTTTAGACTGCTTTCACGTTCGTCATTCCTATGATTCTTTAACGCCATTCTTAGTTTAATGACTGTCAGATATTTTTTACTGCGATTTTACGCGTGGCATGGTTGTGTAACTTGCAATATTATGTGATAGGACGATTGCGAATGAATGCAAATACAATCAATTAACAAACTGTCAAGCTTCATACAGTGCAGCAACATTGCAAAGAACAAATCGACAGTCTATGCTTAACCACCAACTTTTTAACCAACGCAGTTTTATCGAAAATACGTCACCAGAAATCTGTTTTCGAGATGCGGTAGATATTGTTAGTGAAATAGTGTACGTTCAAGCAAATTTAGAGGCACTACTTGAATGCACATCACGCACCCTGAAATAAGGCCACAGAAGAAGCGAGGCGTATTTTCGAGAAAATATTAGCTTTACTTTAGTGAAATTGTGCTAACGCATAGGCTATTGATTCACTCTTTGCAACGCCGAATTTTAGTGAGTCATTTGGCTAAACTTTCGTTTCGAACCTGATCGACGGCCGACTTCGGCACTTCTGCCGTTCTCCATCCAGTTGCTGAAGTCGGCTTCGCTCGCAACGCTCACATCATACAGGCGACACTCAAACTTGTCCAAAGTATTCGGTCGCTGGTCATTCTTGCTGTGTTGCGCCCGGCTCATCACCCAACTGACGCGACCCATAAATGTCTAAACGACGACAACTCTCAGCTATTGCATCAAATCGACTGCAGTTAATGTTGAACGCTCACTTTTCTCTCCCCTTCTCAGCTACATCAAAAAATCGAGCGCGAAAAACTCAAAACTTGTAAGAGTAGTTACACAATTCTGGCCGATCTCTCTTGTTCTATCTTTTTACGGCAGAGAACAGTAGGCATATTCGGCTTAGACTCGAAAATATGGCCAGTTTTTGAGCTGCTGACGCGCTTTAAAGGCTACATTGAAGCTTCCGCATTAAAGAGTTGCGTCTGCTTTCTCTTTAAATGTTCACTCTAATTTTTGTTATTAATAAAAATTTCAGCTATGCAAGAATAAGCCCAATAAGAGGGGTTTATTTTCGAAAAACCCATTATCGTATGTCAATCATTCGCTCAAAGATGAAGCTGATGACTCGGAAAGCGTCTATCAAACGACAATATTGAGTGCAAAAATGCAAATACCTGAACTAATGATGTAGCCAACTGCGCTCGTTCGGGAGGAGACAATGAAGCCAGTTTGCAACCGAAGAGGTAAAAATATGGCCCGATCCTATTCATGTCGACTGTGACGGGGTCGGCTTCCAAAACTTGACGAAACGCGCTCTTGTAGGAACGCGGCAGCTCAATCTACGGCAAAAATTATCGTCAACTGGACTAGAAATGAAGGAATAAGGCGAGTACAGTTGCGAATTGCGAGTTTTTCGCCATCAGTGCTTCAAGCAACCAAAATGGTATCTCCACTTTGGTCTCCTTTTGACGACGCCGATGCTCAGATGAATCATGAGTTCTTCCTTGGCCCAAAAGTGTGAGAATTTCTACAACGAGTTCAAACTTAAACTATTATTCGACGTGGGAAGATCAACGCTGATGATCACCTTCAGAAAAGTTCTCATCCGCCTTACATGTGACTTTTTGACTCGTCGCCAGTATTTCGTCCAAGTCAAAGTAGGCCATGGCAAAATCGCTGAAAATTGTAAACACTGTTACTTCCTAGTTTTCGGGTGCTTCCTATTCAAATCCAACTCTAAGTATAAAAATTAACCACGAGCAGTAAATGCAACGCGGCGTGCCCAATAAAAATCCAGTAACAGTCCATCTTCGTTATTCCCGCGTTTCCAAGCGCAACATTTTCGTGTCAAGACTCAAAATGCTTGGGCTGTCGAATTGAAACATGTAACATCGGTTTCGTGAATTCTGGACGCTTTACAATAGCGCACGTGATGTTGCATGATGGAATGATGTCCGATTAGGCAGAGCGACTGGTGACGTGGAATGATTGTTGTGGACCCGTCCGGCAGCAAGGCAATCAAACAACGGCGGCAAAGGACGTCGACGAAGGTGTTTGGCTGCGTCTGTCGGGCGGTAATGACCAGTTTGTCGGCGGCTGGCATCAGTTATGGCATGCAAGCGAGCACAAATGGAAGCGCTGGCGCCGCCCGACGGGAGCGTATGCCACCGGTAGCCGAACAGAGCCATTCGCATCGTGCCAAACGACAGTCGGTGTGCGCTGTGTGCGGCCCTCCCGACTGGCTATTGAATAGATCCGCGCCGCCGTATGAGAACCATCATGTCCGCCTCGCGCAGCGAAAAGGGCGAGAACTTTATGCGCAAATTCCGCAATCGCACCAACTCCGACTTCTCCCACATCACCGCCTCCGAGCTGATCGCCATCTGGGACCACTACGATTTGGACGGCAAGTCCGCCCTCTCTCCGATCGACCACTTTCTGTATCACTTTAGGCAATGGCTTCCTCGAAAATGAAGAGCTCGATCTGTTTCTACGCGAGTTTGTGTCCAGTGCTTGTAGTAGCGACGTTGGAACTGAGGTGCTTTAGCTCATAATTGCGTCAGATATCATCGTCGCATTGTAATTTAAAGATACCAATGTTTAGGTCGTTTCTGAGACGATGTTGGGTGAGATGAAGCAAGATTTACTGGACGCGTACGATGACAACGAGGACGGGCGCATTGAGCTAAGCGAAGTATATTTTTACCTCAAACAGGGTGTTAAATTAGTAACTCAGAAAACGCAAAATGATATATATTTCTTTAATCAGAAAAGGCAGTCTTTCAATTTGGCGAAAACTGAAAGGCAGAATGTCTCACACTCTTTAAGTATGATATATCGTGTCCTTATTGTAGAAGTACACCATGGACGACGTTGAGCAGTTCAGAAATGTTTTATTGCAATCGTGCGATCTGGACGGAGATGGAAAAATATGCAAAGAAGAGTTGACAGTCATTTTGTTGGGATTGCAAAAATTTCAACGCTAATATGCTGTTGTGCTACTACACTCGACTGGAGGATAATTGCGCTTCCTGAGCGTGACATACAGCATTTAGCGCGCTATGCTTTGCGCTCGTAAACAACCTTTGGCTTTCTGTCCTTTCTTCATTAAGTGTCATTAGATTCAGGCTTAGAACTCCAGTCGCCATTTCACAGACATTGTTAATGTTGTTTGTTGAACGAAATTATTTTTAAAGTGCGTCCGAAGTACGTACCCTGCGAAAATAAATTAGCATGTAGAATTAATTGATTCCATCACATAAATACAATGACATAGATATCTGCGTATTATTGTGGAATGCCAACGCAATCGACCTAGTAGAATCCGTCGAAACCGAATCCGTGTAAAGAGTCGAAAGCGCGCCGACGACGGTCAAATCCTGTGAATCCATAGCCCGTGAACGAATCGAATCCATCGCCTCGACTGACGCGACGCTCTTGAAATGCCATCGCCGGGTTCGCTGCCTCCCTCTTCATGAGGCTAGCGTGGGCAGGAGGCGATGCGCCGGCGACTGCGCGTCTCATCCTAATTCGCTGCATGTACAGGCGGTTCCAGTTGCTCCGGCCTTCCCAGTCATCTAAGCATATTGTGTCGCTGATATATTACACAAAATACATGTCAACTACGCGGATCGATCAACTCACCAGAGGGCGCAGTCGCCGCGGCCCATGCTGCCGGCTTTCCTCCGACATTGGCCAAACCCTCCGTCACAGCGAACAGCACCGAGCACAGCAGAATGACCGTCGCCAGCATGGTCCACTTGTAGAATGTAGAATGTCGAATGGAATAAGTTTGAGCCCGTTTGATTGCTTAATGCGTGCCTCCCGTAGGGCAGGAAGCACAGTTGGTCGGCTTCTTTCCTTTCGCCCCCGGCCAAAATCCCATTCGTGCCAATCGAAACAAAGCCTCCCCTTGACGCACTCGATTAGGCGACGCCTTACCACTTGCGCTTGCTTTTTTAAGCCAATCGGCTAAAAACATGCGCCAAAAGGACCAACATGAATAGAAGAGAAATGAGCCTTAATGAAAGAGCGGGGGCTGGTTAAGGCGTTGTAAACGGTGTGCATTTGCTTAATTTGTTGATCGGCTAGCCGCCATTCATTGATCATCATTTATTAGTCATTAGCTCGTTGTGTCACTTCGATTCACAGAAAAAATCAAACACTCTAGCTGTGAAAGGTGCCAAGTCAAACAGTTTGATCCGCGTACACGCTTTTCGATATGTGAGCTACATTGTCAACCTCTGTTTCTCTATCATTGAGCAAGGCAGAAGTTTCCTGTTCATTACTCGGGCGGTTCACCACGACCATGACCAATTTCTTTCGTCTGATATTTTCACTTTCGTCACCTCCGGCCACACTTGATTGTGATTTGCCGCAACCGCGTATATGGCCTCTCGGTGTTCCGATATGGAAAGTCAGCTTGAAGGTGTCGCGAAAGTGGCCGCTCATGCCGCAATAAAGCACAAAGTTGATACCGCTGTAGAGAACTGTGAGCATTTCGAAAAAGTCCCCTGAAACGTTTACGTTCATTAAGCCCATTCTGAGAACCGGATTAATAAATACAAAGCTTCTAGCAATCGATACGCGCGAAGCAATCAGACGAAAATGCTTACCCAGGGGAAGGTAAATATGCGACGTGTAATCGAAGTTTCGAAAGATGATTCCCTGACTGGCGAGCGCTTGAAGGACATTTAATAGTCCTTGGGGTAGTTCAACAATGATGAAGAGAGCAACGATGGTGAGGAGCATAGTGGTGACGGACAAGTGCTGGCGGTCGACTTTGAGATAATCTTTGCGAGACGAAGCGTTGCGCAACATCAGCCGACGCTTCTGCGCCTTCTTCATGTCGCGCACGAGCAACAAGCTCAGAATTGTTAGGCACAAGCAAGGAAGTACTTTGCACGCGATAGCAAACAGCCAGAAATTAAATGCCATTTGTCGATGATTGGCAGAATAGCTCAGCTTGTATGTGTTCCAGTCGGGCGTCCAGTCGGCGCACTCGTCGCTCAGGTTCAGCCGCGCCACGTGCGAGTTGGTGTAGAACGACGCGCACAACAGCGGCACGAACAGCCAGCATGACGCCACCGTCATCTTTAGCCGGAACAGAGTGATGATGCGTCGATTTGGGAAATGTACAACCAGATAGCGAATCACTGCCAGCAAACTCGTATGCACGAGCGCGATCGTGTGCAGTACCAAGTTCAGGTTGACATTGAGGAGCAAGTAGGACAGCCATAAGAACGACTTGGCGCCTACCGCGCATTGAGCGTCCAGTAGACGACTGTACGCCGTATAGCAAATAAAGTTGACCAGAAGCAGCAGCTGCGCCGTCGACAGACCCGTAAGAATGATGTTGATTGGCTGAGCGCGCATCTGACGGCGAGTTAGCACGATCACGTTTAGCACGTTGGCCACGATGCCGAACACGCAGATCGTGATCACCAACGGCAAGTGGATCGTCGTATAAGGCGAGATGAACGACTCCAACAGCGATTCATTAGTCATACTTGTCGACGCACTACGCGACTTCAGTTATCAACTGACGCGTCGAGTGGGCGTGGTCGCGTGAAAAAGCCGGTGCTCATTGACATTGGTTCCGCGAGCGATGCCGGATTGGTGGCCGTTCAGTCAATCAATAGAATGCTGTTTGAGGCCGAATGAACATGGTCTCCAGTGAAATCAATTGCGCTAAGAGCAGCGCCGTGAGCCGAACGGCCGCGGTCGGAACGTCGCGGCGAACGGACTCTTTGAGTCGTCGGTCGAGTCCCATTCGCCTTTTACGCCGCCCTGGGCGAGTCGCACACCCAAACTTAACGCCCAAGAGCTCAACGCCGAATCATACGCGAAGCCCAATAGTCGATAGATGGCTGTTGTACGGAGCGCTAGCGGGCGCCGCTATGAGCTGCAAGCAATCAGTCGGTTCGACCAACTATCTTCGCACGTCGAGAGAGCGCAGTCGGCCGCAATTTCCGCCATACTTCGCACCTTGATTAGGCCGCTGTGTCGCACACTATGTTGTCGTCTAGCACGCACAAATCGCTAGAGAATCTCATCAACATTGTGCCTGTGCAACCAATTAAAGTGGTGGTCGCTGTAGAATGTTTGTGTTTGTGCATACTGCCCACGGATAATTCTCCGAATCCGTCCTGTACATGTCATCTGCCTCGATGCTAATGAGAAGAGGTGTCTCTCGCTCGTTCGGCTAATTTTATCATTAACTGTAACCGATGATCCAAGAGATGATCACTGGACAATTTGCAAACAAAAGACAGCCGCGCGAATGAAACGCGATCGAACACAGCGGTTAACGCAAAAAATCGCCCGTCCGCAAAAATTGGCTGAGGGCGGAACGTATCGCAAATTGCAGTGCACATGTGTGTTTAAACAGAACGCATACTCGTCACACGAAAATGAACAATGATGACGTAGATAAGAAAATCAAATAGACTATGCGCTACACATTGACACGATTCATACAAATTCAGTACAGTAATCAAGAAGAGAAAACGGACCCAGAAATGTGTGTGAACGGAAGAATGATTAAAGCGACAAAATTAGAAGCACAATAAGCAGCTGGGTCGGCCCAGCGGAAGAACCAAACGATGCAAACGAGCAACGACGAGGACGACGATCGGGGGGAGGGAAGATGGAGTCGCGAAGGAAGAAACAATACAGGAAGCGCAATGCCGATGACAAAAGACAAATTCTAACCATAAGGCATACGATGACTGCAACGGTACGGATCGCAGAAGACCATTAAACTGGGTACTACATATGTCAACACACTTGCACAACGAAGAACGCTTATTGCTATAGCGGTTGGAAGGCTTGCGGCACCCCAGAGTGACTTACGGCTACCGATTAACCGAACGGAATTATTAGCACTACCACAAACGATAATAACGACAATGCAAAGATCTGCGCGCTTCTTATTGCCTACGTTGCGCGCGAGATCAACACAGCCGATGGGCGCCAATCACATTGCAAGCAGTGGCGTCTCGGCACGATCACAGCGACTCGTCAAGGTCCACGGGGTTATTACTTTTGCTGGCTTAGCCCAGGAAGCGCTCCCGGGCCCTCTGATGCTCGGTCGTCGCGCAGTGCGCCTTGTATTCCGCCTGAAGACACGAATACGTCAGAAGCATGACCGAACAAATATGTCTCGGGGTTTACTTAACCAGCTCCAACTATCGCATACTCAACTCGCTAGTTTTTTTTTGATTCTTAGACTCAGGCCAGCCTTAGGCTTAGGCTAAGGAACTTTGCTAAGCCAAAGTATCAAAAAAGAGGTGGCGAGTCTGCGATACTTGCGCCTTTAACTCACCTGTGTGCCGACTTTGGCGCTTCCACACGCGCGGCACTCGTAATGAGTCTGCACCAATTTGAAAATGGCGTTCGGCCCGGTCGATCTGCACACCATACGCTGATGATTGTGCAGCATCGATTCCTGTTGAAAAACTGTCGTGCATTGACGGCACGCCCAGCCAACCTGCAATGTCACTCATTCGTCATAATTTGCCACATTGTTAGCCGTTCTCTCCCTCCCTACCTCAGAGTCTTTACCGCCGGCGCACTGGAAGTCGCGCGGGGACACGATCGTCGCCAGTTCTGAGAACGACTTGCCGTCTTGTGTAAACTTCGTCGAGTTGGCAGTTCGCGACGCCAAATCCGTCGAAATCTGCTGCATGACTGCCTGAGGGATCTGGAGCATCTGGATCGGCGTTCCCATAATATTTGGGTCGTACATCATTTGCATGCCTAGAAAAAGTAGCGTAACCTAACTTGAATAAACAATGAAATTTAATGGAGTGTACCTGGCATACCGTACATCATGTTCATGTTGTACGGAAATTGTCCAAAAGTCGCCGGATTCAGACCGCCTGCGAACGACATGGCAGCAGGCGTCTGCTGTTCGAGGTTGGCATCAGCCTTGCGACCGCCGGTATCTCTGACGGGCTTGCTGGCCGGCTTAGATCTGGGAGAACGCGAATCGTCGTCGAGTGAACCGGCGGCACCAGCCATATGCCCAGCGCCGGGCGTGTCTTCGGTGCCCTGCGCTCGAAGCTTGTCCTGCACTCGCGCAATGTGGTCGGCCGTGAAAATATGGTCTTGCAGCGTCAGTTTGGGCGTATAGTCTAGGTTGCACACGCTGCAGCGCGCCGGAGGATTGAGTGAAGGGTCGGGTCGGCTTTCTTGCCCTGAAACGAACCGTGTTCGTGTGGTAATTGACTCACTGAGCCATATGATGACTTACCGGTGACAGCCTTTGCCTTTCGCTCCTTTGCACGAGCGTTCTGGAACCATACTTGAACCACGCGCTTATGCAGTCCGATCTCGGCGCCCAGCAAGTCGCACTCGGCCATACTCGGCGTCTTGTACTCGCGGAACAAGCTCTTCATCACTTGAACCTGCATCGGCGTCAGATGGGTGCGATAGCGCTTGGAGCCGGCGCGGAATCTGTTGTGCATGCTCGAACCGCCGATAATGATGGCGTTCGGCTGACCGCCCATGTGGGTCGCCGGAGATGCCGAGTCGTACTGGCTGAAGCTGCTCATGCGGCCCGTGTCTTCGCCGTCCGACTGCGCGTACGACGTGTGCGGGGAGCCGCTCACCGACATCGAGCCTCCGCTGCCGTCGGTCGGCGGGCCTCCGTTGCCTCCGTTGACGCTGGATGTCGTCGCGCTAGGGATCGCATTGGTCGTGTGCACCTTGAGTTGTTGTTGGGCGCCGCTCAGATCGAGAGGAGAGCCACCCGCACTTTCGGTCATTCTCTTCAATACGTCCATAGGGTTCATAGAATTGTCGCTGGCGCCAGGAAACATGCCAATCTTCATCATCGACTGGGCCAGATCGCCGTACCCCTTGGCGACCGCCTCATCCATCAACGTCTGAGGGACGGTAGCAGTTGTGATGGTCGGCACTTCTTCGGCGTCGGGCAGCAAGTCGATGTTGACGATTGTTTTGTGACACTGTTCGGGGTGGCGTAGTGGGAGGTGGGCTTGCATAGAGTCCTTTGAGTAAAAGAGAATGCCGCAGAATGGGCAGCGTTTGTTAAACTCCTTGCGGCGATCGCGAGAGCGCGAATTTTGCAGCCGCACGACGGGCGTACTGTCACGACTTCGTTTTGCGCGGTGAATGTCTGGCGAAGGTGAGCCGCTGCTTCCTGGCGTCGACGACGGCTCGGGAACCAGTTGCGAATGCCCATGCTTGGCTTTGTCGGACAGGAACATTTGCGAGTCGTCATCGTGGCTTTTTAGGTGCTCGTCGAGTTGCATTTGATCGTTGAAGCCGATGTCGCACTTGTCGCATCGAGTCGACGAATCGTACTCGTCCGATTTATCGTCCATGTCGACCATTTGATCGACGCCGCTCTTGACATTGTCGCTCTGCTGGGCGGCGCCGTCGTCCTTGTAGCACTGCTTTTGCTGGTGCTGGATGAGTTCGTAGTAGCGTTGAAAGACGAGCGAGCAGCGTTTGCACTGGAAGTTGCACCCGGGGGTCTTGACGAATCTGTCGTGGCTCTCGGCATGGGGTTGGTTCTCGTAGATCTTGCGCAGCATCGAAAAGGGATTGACACCCGACGCCAACGAAGTCTGCATCATCGGCATGTGCAGCCGCTGAAGGGCTTCCTGCGCCGCTTGCGCTTGTGACATCAGCACCGCGGCGTCGTTCATCGCCGACGTGAAAGGCAGAGCCGCAGCCAGTGTGTTCATATCGTCGTTGGACGGCACATTTTTGGGCGATTCTGCGCGCTGTTTGGATTTGCGCTCGTCGGACGCGATCTGTCGCTGCTCCTCCTTTGGCTCTTCTTTGACTTGAGGCGTTACTGATGAAGTGGAAGCAACTGGCGATTTGCTGCTACTACTGGCGGCTACGTTCAAAGCGTCCGATTTGTCATTTTGGATGTTGATGATTCTCGCCTCACCCGTCTTTTCGTAGGCGTCCAAATCGATGCCGACTTGGGGTGGAATGTTGAAGTTGTAGGGCGAGTCTTTGTCGCGTTGGCGCTCCTTGAAGAGCGTGTTGCGGAACCAGTGCTTGATGACCTTCTCGGGCAAGTCGGCCTTTCTCGACATCTCCTTGATCTGCTCCTCCGTCGGCGAATTGTTGATGTCGAAATATTCGCGCAGCACCTTCAGTTGACTGTCGTTGATGCGCGTTCGAGCGCGCTTCGCCGGCGACTGCTGTTGCTGCGCCATCATCGCGGCGTGACCGGCGAACGACTGCATTCCGCTCATCGGCGAAGCATTCGACGCCATCTTCGCGAGGAAGTCGAACGTGGGATCGGAGTTTGACGGAAGTGAGGACGACATCATCGGCATGAACGGATTGTTGAACGGCGCGAAGGGAGACGGGAAGCCAGGCGACATGAAGGGGAAGCCGGGGAAGCCCATGCCCATCATGCCCTGCTGCATCATGGCGTTCGCCAGGTGCTCGTTCGCGTTCTTCGTCTGATCGCGCTCGCGCTCCCGTTCCCGTTCGCGCTCTCGTTCTCGCTCTCGCTCCCGCTCCTCCTTCTTCACGGCGATCTTTTTCGACGACGAAGACACTGCCGACGGTCCTTTCACTGCGGCCGCTGCTGGCGTAGTCGATGTCGAAGGAGGAAGAGACGTCGCTTCCGCCGCCGAACCCACCGAAGGTGACGACGTAGAAACGGGTCTTTCGGAATGCGGCGTTCGCACCTCGTCTTTGACGGCGGCGGCCGCCTGGGGTTGACGTTTGCGTTCGTAAACCTGGCGAACACGATCGGAAATGTTCTCGATCGCTTCGAGCGGTACCGAAGAGCCGTGAACTTGTTCCGAGTGGGCTTTCAGCACCCAAACACTCGAAAACTCTTTTCCACACTCGACGCACGTGGAGCGACTCATTTCGGGTGGGCCGTCCTTCGTGTCGACCTTGCGCGTTTTTGTCGCCGCGCCGCCATCCGCTCCTTCCTTCTCCTCTGGTCGGCGCTTTCTCTGTTGTCCCGTCTCGTTGAACTGCATGACAACCTCGAAGCCGTAGTTTTCAAGTTGTTTTCGGAATGCCGATCCCGTGCGAGCAGTCAGTCCGAGCCCGGACGAGTATCGCGCTGCTAGTGTTCTTTCTTCGTCGTCCGCCGAATTGCCGTTCATGTAGCCTTTATAGGCCTGCTGTAGGTGTTGCTGTTGTTGTTTGTGACCGCCGCAGGCCGTCAGCTGATGGGCGCGTAGAGCATCGTCGGTTGTGAACGTGGCCTGACATCGATCACAGCTGAAAATGGACGACGTAGAGCCGCTCTGCTGCTGCTGCTGCTGTTGCATAGCTTGGGCGAAGAGAGGAAACAGTTGCGCCATGTTCAGCATATTCATCATCGCGATAGCCGATTGAGGATCGGTGCCGCTTGACGCCAATATCTGCTGCATTTTTAGCATTTCCAGCGCGTCCAGTTCCTGCTGCTGCTGTTGTTGGTGTTGCTGTTGTTGCAGTTGTTGAGTTTGCTTCTTCGATGAAAGCATCTCGCTGATCAGTTGTTTGGCATTCGACTGCGTCGACGCGCCGGCGGGCTGTTCGATGTAGGGCTTGTTCGGGTCGACTTGACCAGAAGCGATCAGTTCCGCCAATTTGCTGAACTTCGACTGATGCGCCACAGAGCGCAAATGAATGTCCAGCGTCGATCCTTGGCCGTAAGATTGCTTACAAATATTGCATCGGTAGGGCTTGTCTGAAGATCGGCTGCTTCCGGTAGAAGCGGCGAGAGAATTCGAGCTTCCGACGGCGCCGTGGGCCTTGCTAGGAAGAGCAGACGAAGAAGGCAACGGACTGTTGATCTGCGGCTGGCCGAGTGCGGCGAGGACTTCGGGACTGAGGTTAAGGCTGTTCGGCTGCTTCTCGAGCAGCTTCTTCGTTTTATGCAAGTGAGACACGGAGTTGTAGTGAACGACGAGAATATTTTTCTGCGTGAAAGACTCCTTGCACGTTTCGCACTTAAAGGGCCGACTGGGATCGAGGTACTTGTCAAGGTTGACGCCTCTGCTCCCTCCGCTGCCGTTAATCTCGCCGCTGTGCTTTTGCAGCGCCGATCGCTGTCCATTGACGCTCAGGTCCATCTCTTCGTCGTCTTCTTCGTCCTCGTTCTCGCCGTTGCCGGCCGAGTGTCGATCGCCGGAGGGCGCGCGCTCGCCGGCGTGCTCCGTCTCCATGTGCTTGTTCAGCGTCTCCTTCGAGCGGAAGTTGCGGTCGCAGAATGTGCAGCGCATTGAAGCGCGCATCAGATGGTACAGGGAATGGTGCTGCAGACGCTCCTCGGTGCGAAACGCCAAACTGCATTGATTGCAGCGAAAACGATAGACGTGTCTGTCGCTGACGCAACCCGACGGAGGCGACTTCTTCGCGTGAATTTCCCTAAAAAAAACATTGCCGTTAGAAAGTGTAATGCGCAAGAAAAAAAAGCTCCGACTATACCGAAAATGCATCTGAACTGCTTGTGTTGTGGGAAAGGAGAGTTTGCATTCGGGCTGCCAGCAGTAATAAGCCGGTCCGGTAGGCGTTGTCTTCTGTTTCAAGTGGCCGCTCTCCGTCTGATGCGCGCAAAGGTCCTCACTCGAGGAAAAAGGAGCGTCGCACGACGGGCAGGGGAACGCCGTGTCGCCGATTCTAACGTCGATCGGCGACGAATCGCCGTCCGCTTCATCCGAATCGGCGTGGTTCGAAGTGGTCGAGTCGGCGGGCACCGACGCGGGTGGAGATCCGGGCACGCCCTGCGTTGGCGAAGGCGAACGCGACGAAGATGGCAGCAGAACGAGCAATCGTCGAATGCCCTCCTCCGGCACGTTGTGCACCTGCAAGTGCTAGTTTGATAGTTAATCGATTGACTGCGATCGCATTCGAGCCCGTGTTTATGATCATATTTCGCTAATAGCGCGGGCCAACGGCGGCGGGCGCGGAGGATGATATTGCTTGCTAGTTGTATCGGTTCTCGCGGCACCTGCACGCGCGCTGAGTCACACAGCGAACCGGATCGGTCTCCCGTGGCTGGCACTCAAAAGCATCTGGTGATCAAATCGGGGCGTAATTATTCGCCCAAGCATCACTTGTTTTCAGAAGGCCGCTACAGCTCGCCGACGGCCGACGATACATTTTCGTTGGCGCGGCACCAGACGAGGACCGCTGAAGCAGACGCGCAAAAAGTCGATGCTCACTTGCAAAAGGTGCGATTCCAGCTGGGCGCGATCAGAGCCGCACTTGCTCTGGCACAGTGGACATTGCAGTCCGCCCTCGTCGTCGTCGCCCCCACCGCCGCCGCCTTTTGCCATCGGAGTTATCGTCGTCGACTGCCTGACTATGTCTGTATGCAGTTGTTGGACGTGATCGCACAGTTCCATGGTCGTTTCTGAAACAAATGCCTTGCGTTGCGGTCGGCAATCGCTCTCACGGGTCAATCGCTAGCCCATTGTTGCCGCCCTCATTGGCCGCGGACAAGAAAGGGTCGGCCAAGGCCATCACCCACGACCGAAGGAAAGCGACTTACTGCACGTGTAATTGCACCATGCGCAGCAATGTATGGCGTCGGTCATGTCGAGCGCGTCGTCGTCGAGACGCCACTCGTCGTCCAGCCCTTGGCGCGCATCGCCGTCGTCGCCTTCGTGGGCGGTAGCCGCGCGTAGAGCTGAAACATCGGCACTCGATCAATCACACCGTCGACGACGACGACGACGACGACGAGTAGAATACGAACGGCGCCGAACTCTCGCTCTCGCCCTCTCTCTCTCACTTCTCGACACCGATCATTCGTTCTCCTAGTTTTCCTATTCAAATCAGCGCCGCGCGCAATCGCACATTCATCGCGTTCCGTTTTCATTGAAATATGAAGCAATAACACGCCAATTCTCCAATGTACCCAGCCTGCTCGTCAACGACCGCCAATGTCCTCCTAGAAGAGACGGAAGAAGAGAGGGGGGAGGTGGAGAAACACGAAAAGCGCGAGTCGCTATCGGTCACCCCCCGCGCCGTTCGTCGGCTTGCACAATTAGGCGTGCGCGCAGGGGGATGGCCGTGAATAGCTGGGCATGATGCATAGTGCAGTGGGAAAGGTGGGCGGTCAACGGACGCGGATTACGAGCGAGACTTGTTCCGCGCATCGCACGGCGTTCCAGAAGAAATCTTTGTCTGGCACCCCCGACCGAGCGCTACTCGCTCGGCCGGACGACCGGAATCGGCGGGAAGGGCGCCGCTTTTTCGCGGGCTGCCATCGTGGCCGGCATCTAATAATTCGGAGCAAGTTGCCGGCTGGTCGGCCCCCGATCCGCCGCCCCCGAGAGTTGCGCATTAACGCGGCCGCCAAATCAGCGCTGCGCTGCGGTGTCGACGGCGGTCGTCACTCTTGCGAGAACCGCATAGACCAACCAGCGACTAAATAATTACGCCCCCGGATAGAACTGGAACGGTGAGCGCCGAGTTTTTGTTGGGCCGGTCGCGGCAATGGGAGACAGTGTCGAGAGTTGAACGTACGAAATCGCTCCCACTTACCCGCGAGGAGGGACAGCCCCGGCCGGCCGGACGAGGGTGCCGGCGTAGATCGCGCGGTCGCCGTTTCGGGCGTATTTGAACAACCCACTAACTGACAATTCATTCGCGCCGCCGCGCCCGTCTCGATCCGCACAAACAAACGGCGTCGAGGGCGGTCGAGGCCCAAACCCCAAAGTTCCGACAATTACCCGTCGTCCGATCGTCGCTCCCTCGCTCGCCCACCCCGACCCACCGCCACCTCTACTCGCGCGCGACACAGTCCCGAAAGTCTGCAGTCGCAACTCGTCGACGGCACTAGTGAAACTGGAACCAATTAATTTCGGACGCACATTTCTACCGGCCTTCAACGCCGCTCACTGGCCGTTGACAGCGCCGCGCACAACAGAAATTACGAAATGCGCGCGATTCGGTCCAATCCGACAATCGGCCGGCATCGTCCGCTCGAGCCGACGATGCCGCCACCGCCGCCGACCATCATCACCGCCACGACGATGACGGCACCCAGCCAGCCAGTAGTCAGTCGGCCAAGTAGTCGGTGGCGGCGAGAATGAACGACGTAAACGAGTGGCGTCGTCGTCGCGTACGGTACCGGACGGAATAATTTCAATCATGAGCCGATTGGGCGCGCCTTTGATGTGGGCCGCCCGTCGGCTTGAGACGGTGGACAAAAGTCGGCGCGTTCGTCATCGGAACGGCTATCGAGAAGGGAACGGCGGTGGCGAGAGAGCGGATCGTCGGGCCAATCAAGCGCCGCACTCGACGCCCGCTTCCCACGCTAACACCAACACCACCGCGGCCGCGCACTGTCACGCTCGCGCACAACGGAGCAGCTAAGCAGCGGAACAATCAGCGCAGTCGACGGCAATGCAGACGTCAGCGTCATTAGACGAGCCGAGAGAGAGCGATAAGACGCCGGCCGCCGACTCACCTGATGACAGCGCCGTCCGCCTATTAGCGCGGCGTCACCGTCCCGGCCCGGGCGTGATAGTTGGACGCGCGCATAGAGCGCAAAACGCCCAACCCAACGAGTCAGTCTGTGCACGTCGACCGACCGACCACATTAGCCGAGCACCGAAGGCAACGACCGGCACTTAATACAAAACGCCATTCAGCGGCGTTTGAAAGACGCGCGCTGCACGCCATTGTTTCGGCTGGCCGAGCCAGCGAGAGCAACCGGTCGCTGCGCGAAAGCGACGACACAGCCGGTCGGTCTGTGGTTCGGTCGACGACGACAAGGGAAGAAAGAGAAAAGCGGCGGACGAGCGCCGGGCGCGCACAACCTGAAACCAGCGCGCAAATGAATCACGGTGACCGCGGCGCCCAACCGACGCCGCTAACGAAGTGCCGCCACTAACGAAGCGCACAAGTAGGCCGCAGCACACGGCAAATTATGCGCCGAGCAGGCTGGCTGCCCGTTCGGCCGCGCGTCGAGGGCAGCGCGCACACCGGCGGCGCACAGCGCAACGCAGCCACGGCCGGACGCCGCCTGGCCCGGCCCGACCTTCTCTAATGCAATTCATTACTCCGTAATTGTAATGAGAGACCTGATCTGGCGCACACGGGCCGACGCGCAGTTTAAACATTGCAGACGACGCGCGGCTGTGGGAAAGTGGTCTACCGCCAACTGACCCGCGACTGGCCCGCGAGTCAACACGCAGGTCGACGGCGGCGGCGGCGGCGGCGGCTCGAGTGCGCCAAGCGCCAATTACCAGCGAAACGCCTCGTCTAATCGAGCATGCAAATCGGTCGGGCACGGCAAGAATGCCGCATCGGCGCTCGGCTAATCCCATCTGGCCTGGTGGGCGCCGTTTTCGGGCGCTATCGACTGGTGCTGCGCCGACGGTTAAGTCAGCCGCCCATTAACTATACGAGTGAGCACGGCGATCGACGGTGTCGCCGAGCGAGACAAGCAGCGCTAAGACGGGCGAGCGATCAAACGCGACGCGACCGGCCAGCCGAGTCAAGTCGGTTTGCTTTGCCTTCGCGCGGCCGCACTTTGGCCGGACGCCCCAGCGCCGACCCTTTGTCGATGTGCAAATTGGCGCGCCGCGGCCCGATGAGAAAGATAATGCGTCAGTGCAGCAATAAATTTCGGTAAACAAGGTGAATGTTTGCCGGTCGGCGCTCGGCCTCGTTCGCGCCGACCCGCCGGTCACTCGTCGTTTCCTTCTCCAGCCTTCTCGAGCACACCAAAAACGTCGGCCTTTGAGCGCCGTTCGGGTGGTCGGACGTCGGCCGATTAATCAGCGCCGGTCGGACAACGCCGACGACGACGACGACACGTCGACGCGCGCAAGAAGTCGCCCCACGGCCGTTGTCGCAATCTGTTGTCGATATTACTTACAGCCAAGGTCAGCGGGCGCATAACCGCCGACGACAGCCGGATGCTAAGCGCCGCACCATTACGCGCAAAAAGATGCCCGCTGTCTAGCCGGACGCGCCCCTCACTGGCCGGCGGCGCCCACGACGAACAATCACACCCACAGCCCATTGAACCCATCAATTACTTTTACGCCGCATCGGCCAAGCAGCCGGCGTATATAGGCCGCGACAAGGCGAAACACATGAACGTCGCCAACAATCGACCCAAGATTACGGACCGATCGCCAAGGTCGACTCACGCGCTCAACTGCAGCGGCAATTAGACGAAACAAGGACGCAACCAGCCACTCTCCGCCTTGTTCTCCACAATCGCCGCCGCCGCCGCCGTCAGCGCGGGTCGCTATGCCTGGCGGCAACGTCTTACTGACGACTGGGATAATGCCTCGGCTGGGCTGATAGACGCGGACGGTAGAGGAGGTGAAGGAAGGGCGAGGGGGGAGGGAGGGTCAAGACGGCCGGTTATGTAGTAGCAGCGGCTGAGAGCCGCATTTCGATGCCGACTCGCGCACAACGACGCAGAAAAGAAATGAGCATGTGGGCAAAGTGGCCGCATAGCGAGCAAGGAATCGCGTATCGGCGGACCGGGTCGCAAAATTAATTGCGATTCGACGGCGGCAGCGACTCGGACGGCGCGCCAGCGGCCAATCATGCTGGAACGCTATTTCGGAGATGGTGCAAACGAATCGACGAGCAAACGAGCCAATCCGTCCATGCAGGCGACGAACGCCGGACACGAGTAGCACACAAGAAAACGGCCGCTATTTGGATGAATTCAAGTGCAAATCGCATCTCGACGCGAATCAATTGACCGACGGCGCTGCGACAACGGCGCCGGCGGTGGGAAGGGATGTGCGCTAAGGGGAGCCGCCGTCCAAAAACGTCCAGGTGTGAGCGTATGTATACAGCCTATTAGCTAGTGCCCCACCGAACCGCTAACGAATGGCGGCATCCTTTTGAACTCGCCGCCTTCCGACCGCGCGCACAACGCGCACATTATCATCATCATCGTTCGATCGGCAATAGCTTGCAAATGGGCCCAACCTGCGTCAGAAGCTCCGCCGTCCGAGCAGCAACGTGTGACGAATATCTCGTCGGTTGGACCGTCGCACGACACCCATCTGGACACGTTCTGGCCGTGTTGCAGCGATTGTAAGTGCGCTGTAAAAATATGGCGTGTGATCGATCCCATTCACCCACACCTCGTTGTCGCGCTCCTCCTTACCCAAGGCCGCCGAGCGGTCGACGGTCTCGAAAGCGCACAGTTTGCATGCGATCATGTGGTCGGGAAGAAGCTCACTGGCGATGAGTTCGTAGGCCTTGGCGCAGCAAAGGTGCTGCGGCGTGACCGAATGGGCTTGCAGTTTGTTCCAGCTGCAACGGGCAGTTGAAAGAGGGGTGGCGCGGAGTGGGATAGCTTGCCAGGTGAAGAACTCGTTGCACGCATTGCAGCGCAATTGCACGGGGCTATTTACGTTCGCGAAGCGCATCCGCCACTCGTTCGTCGCGCCCCCCTCGCGGACGTGATTGACCTAAAAAGTAATCGTTCGTCTGCGCGTACCACATAGCCTTCTCGTGGACGCAGCATACGACCACGCCTGTTGGCGTACTATCACGTGACAACACGGACACACTCACTAGCTGTAGTCGCTGCAAATGCTTGTCCGTCTTCGTGTGCAGCTGGAAGTTGGCCTTCAGATTCGTCCGGTACTGGCACAGATTGCATACAAAGTTGCCCGCCATCACCATCGTATCCCCCTCGACCGGCTGGCTACGGTCCACTTCAATGTGAACGAGCATCTCCTCCACTGATCGCGAGCCGAACACCGCGCAAACGCAGCATTGAAAAATTCTGCAGAGGAGAGAAGATTAATGCGGATGGAGGGGGGAGGAGAGAGGTGGTGAGAGGCGAAGGATTAAAACTCACTGGAAGGTTGTCAGATCGGGAAGTGGAGGAAACTGGAAACCGGGGAGGGGAAGAGACGCGTCGACAGACGGAGTGAGAAAGGCGTCGTTGACGGAGGAGCCGGGCACGGGCTGGCTGCGCGAGCGCCGCATGTTGTGGCCGTGCTTCTCGCTGGTCATGTGGATGCGGAGGTTGCGCGCTATGTTCGTCTCGTACTGGCAGACGTCGCAGCGGAACGGTAACGGCCCGGTGCCCTTTGGCGTCGGCGTGCGAGGAGGCGGAGGATCGGCGTGAATGAGATCGTTAGGGTCGAGCAGCTTATTGCCCTGTTGAAGCTCGTGCATATTATTCAGATGCTTGTCGCTCTGCATGTGGATGCTCAGGTTGCCCTTCGTTGTGGTCGAATACTGAAAAAAAGCAATCAGCTTCGGCAAGATAGATAGTATGCAAGTATGTCTTGTAGAATATGCCTGCTTCGTATATAAAAAGATTGCCGTCAAAAACAGTTAAAAACAAAACAACCAAAACAACAGTCGCGGCTTACCTTGCAAACGTCGCAGCGATAAGGCTTGTATCCACATCCGTATGTTTCTCCGCGCGCGAGTTTGGGATGAGCTCGATTCTGCATGCAGTACACGCAGGTCACCTCGCTCTCCGAGTGCTTTTCCTTCATATGGATTTCCAACGTTTCCTGATACTTGTAGTGCCAGTTGCACTTCGGGCACTTGAGCGTCTTGCACGAGTTGCGCGCCGTCGACACCGACGAGTGCGGTCCGATCATTGAGACCGAGCCTCCGCCGCCCATCGACGCCGACAACGCCGACTGCTGGGCCGCCATCGCCAACTCGCACGACGCGCAGTCGGCGCTGAACTGCTTTCCATCCGAGTGAGTCGGACATCCCACTTGACCGATCGCATGGTTCGACATCGATGCCATGGCCATCGCATTCTGCGATACCTGCTGAAGAAGTCGCGTGGCCGATAGCTCCTGCGCCAGTAAAAGATTGCGCGTCAGTTCCTCGGGCGACACTTGATCGGCCATTTCAGGTGTTCTTTGTCGGTCGAATTTGGCGCGCTCGACGACGGAACGTTCTTCGCCGGCGGGCGCAGAGCGTTCCGAATCTTTGATTGGAAGAAGAAAGCGCAGTCGCTGATCGGCTAGTATAATGGCCGACATGCCTCCTGTTGAGGTACAAAGCAGCTCGAGTTCGCGCGCGCTGGGGTGTGCGTAATGGTCGTGGTCGAGATGACAGCGAAAGGAGTCGGCCGATGAGAAGGTCAACTTGCACGACACGCACATAAGCAGCGCGACGATCGGATCGGTCGGCGATTGAGATTCGTCCACTTCCGCGCCGGCGACGACGGAGAAATGGTTGACGGCCCCCGGCTGAATGTACACTGCTCGGCGGACATCTGTATTACTGGCCGTCTCTTGTAACTCTGGTCGACCACCCAACGAGGCCCCAACTTCGACGATGTACACGCATCGCCCGTCCTCGCCGTACAGAACGTCTCCTTCGAATTCCGTGCTGTCATTCGCTGCTGGCGACGGCGTAGCCTCAGCGACGGAATCCCGCGCATTCTCATCCTGAATTCACAAAGTCGTGTAAAGTGAAAGTGAAAGAGGTGTGAATATGAGAGTACGTACACAGGCAGTGGGTAGACCTGCCAGCTTGTTGTGCAAGCTGCCTGAGCGTGGTCGACTCGGATCGGCGTAGTTGTTGTTCTGCGAGTCGGGCGACACGAGCGCGCCGGGGACGACCGCCGTCAGGTCGATCGGCGTCAACTCGGCCCGAGCGGATGGAGACACTGGCGCGCCGGCGTCGACGCCGGCTTGATCGCCGTCATCCATGCTGCTGCCGACGACACGCCTGAAGCGCGCGAGTAAGTGAGTGCTTGTATAGGTGGAGAGAAGGAGATAGCGCGAGAAAGAGCACTTGTCGCAGGGCACTGTTGCGCGCGCAGTCGACGGATGTGACCAAGTGCGCCGCCCTCCGTCGCCCACTCGGTCCGACACGCGGCGGACAGCGCCAACTGATGGCTCTATTACCGGGCAAGTTTGATTAATGCGCTTGTCAACAGAGTTTGACCGTAAATCAGGCGGTTGGGCAAATAACTGTGGGCGCAAGGGGACGATCAACGAGGGCTGGGCGAAACAGTGCGAACAGCGCGACGACCGACTCAGTGACGCGGCGAACGGCCAAAGACGGCTATTAAGCGCGCGGGCCAAGTACTAATTCTTCAGCGCGCCAGCCATGTTTACACATGATTTTATATTTAAACCAGGCCCGCGTACCGCTATATTCTGGGTCGGTCCGGTCGGCGCATATGATTGAATCACCTTCCTCCGGCGAGCGCTATTTCGCAGCACACATCGGCCGAGTGATTATTTACCGTCATTACGCGTGCACAGAATGCGGCGCATCGGCTGGGGCCCGCGAGCAGTACAGAGAGAGCATAGTCGGTCGGCGCAACTTAACCCGCGGCCGCGCTACAAAAGCGCCCAGCGCAGACACCAAACAGCGCCGCCTATTGTGCCTACCTCGAGCGCACAATTAACGCCGGCAATTATTCATCTCTACGCAAGAACCCTGGAATGGAAGCTGGCGAACCGGTTCCCTAGCAAAGAGGATACAATTTTCGCGCGCCCGACGTCGACAGTCGAGACAGCGGCTCTCTCTCTCTCTCGTGCGACGCCCACGGAATCAGACGCATTTTTTAATCGCGCCCATCGTCGCGGCGTTCTCAGGGGCCGACCTCGAGCGCCGAATCGGCTCGTCCGACGGCGGAGGTCATGCGGACAAAAAGCCGTCAGAGGCGCCGATGGATGGCCGCAACGGCTCGATCGCCTCCCACAATTAGCGCCCGCCGGGTGGATCCAATCACTGACGCCTTTCGCCCTCATGGGTGAGTCGGCGGCGAACGTCGCAGAAACAATTTATTAATTGCCGCCGCGAAATTAAACTAATGGAAAACGTCTGAATCCGCGGGACCAGCGGGGCCTTTTTGCAAATTCGTTAGCGCCGGGCGACGGATGAAATGGAATACAAGGCGCGGAGAAAGGGCCGATCGACCGCCGCCTCCTCGACTAACGAACGATTCCACGAGCGCCGTCGAGCAGCCGTCCTCTCACGGCGCAGCCCGAGCAATTAACGATATATGCAAGAAGCCGAAATAAACCGTGCAAAAACAACGCACTAATCACTCCTCTCCCCCCGCATCTCGCTTCCGTCGCCGAATCGCTCGTCTCAACGCCGGCCACCTCCGCCGCCGCCGCTCCCGCCGCCGCACATGTCCATGCATATGAGACCGTGCTAAGCAGCATTGGGCGCGAATTGATGAGCGCCGCGTGCAAGCGCACTCCGACGCAGTACGACTTGCTCACGCCGTCGTCAACCGTGGCGGCGGCGGCGGCGGCCCGCTACAACAAAGGCCCATTGGCAGCGCGCACTTCTTCAGTTACCAACTAATGCCGGCAGCGTTTTTCGGAGCCGGCATGCATGGGAACCAATTAATTCGGCGCAGCGTCGGACTAGCCATACCGCGAGGCGCTACGGCCCGTAGTCGCCAGGTACGTGGCAAGAGGGGGTGGAGACGAAGGCACCCCGGGTGATCAACGAGAACAAGGATGGCAGAACGAGTGTGCAGAGGAAATGAATGAATCGACACGCGATTGTGCAGCACAAGGACGCGCCGAGGCGCTGTCCACCGCACAACAACGCCCCGACCGCCGACCGCCGACCGACCGACCGCACACGGCCCGCCGACTGAAGATACCCGAGGAATTCGGCGCCGTCTGCCCAGCCCGGGCCGTCATCAGCGCGAGAAGCGCACTAATTGCGAGTGCTAAGTCGTCGGCAATAATTATGTGATTGGATCAAGCTGGGACGGACGGCGGGCGCCGACGAACCGCCGTCGCTCCGCTAAATGCGCCGACTGCGCCCAGAGGCAAGGCTGTGACCAATTTGCGGCGCTATTCGCCCTAACGAGACGCTCATTAGAAAGTTTTGATTAATAATTAAAATCATCAAATTACAGAACATAATTTCACAGCGCCCAATCGATGGCGACTGGCGTCGACTGAGAGGGAGCAGTCGGCGGAGAGGCCGACGCGATTCCGCGCCACGCTGGAGGAGTGCACCACTGCAGCTACAGTTGGCTAATTACTCGTCATCAGTCCCCAACCTCTCTACTACCACCACCACCACCACCACAACCACCACTACTACCACTATACTTTCCTAATTCTTCTGATCACTATAATCTTTATCTCCACCTTCTCCTCCTTCTCCTCCTCCTCCTCCTTATTCTACCCATCCATCCATCCATCCATCCCATCCCCTACCCCAATAAACTTGCACCCCTCACATTCTTTTCTACTTTTCTCTTAGTACTCCGACATTCGAAGAGCCTCCACCCTCCAATTGTCTTCTCATCTCAAATAGCCGACTAGAAATTAAATCAAAGAAAGCATTGTTGGGTTGGGCAAAATCATAGAGCACATTGTCGGAGGCGGCAATCGATGCAACCGGGTCGAGGGACTGGCTGCAGTGGGCGATGGGCCCATGCGAGTCGGGCGTCTTCTCGACGCCGGCTCGAGTTGGCTAATTACCGATCGCCAATTGGCCGAATCTCCGCGCCGGTCACGTCGTAAACGAGCGCCGGGCCGCGGAACGATGGCGCGCTAATGACGGGGGGAAACGGGCTAATAGCATCTTACGGGCAAACAAACATGACCCTCGACGACGACACCGACAAGACGCGCCCGTCGCCGATCCGCACCAACGGCCCGCGACCGAACTTATTACGTCCGGCCGCGGTCGGCGCGCCTGAACGCACTACGAAAGGTCAGCCGAGGACAAGAGCGTCGCCAGACCCATTCGCCCAATCGTCATCACTGTCATTACCGCGGGGTCGCCTGTCTTCGTCCACGTCCGTCTTACCGCGCGCCGACGCTGATCGCTCTGTCCGACCGGCAAACAATCGCCGTCCACCAGACGCCCTTCGCACCCCGCCACCACCACCACGACCACCATCGCCGCGCCGCCGCTACTACCGCCGCTCCAGTCCATCCCCGCCTCGTCTAATTACAAGTTGATGCCGACCGAGCAGCCGGCGGCGCGGGCCTGAGCAATCGCGAGTAATTAAGCATATTGATTAATGAAAATAGGCCCGGTGCCACTGTTTAAACACGGCCGATAATGCCGGCGCACGGCCCAGCCGCCAATCGAAGCTGCTACGGGCCGTTCGACGGCGACCGACTGTACGTTCGTAATTGCCACCGGCGACCGCTCAATCCGCTATCATGAGGGGGAAGATGGCAGGAAAGCGGTGGGGGTGGTAGACGGAAGATGCGGGCCGATCGGCAACGCGCCGACCCTTCGGGAAGGCGGGCGAAATTGAGAAATCGCACTTCTTGTGCACAGGGCCAATTGGAACCTATTAGCCGGCGTATATCGGCATAAAGTTGGCGGCATTAATTACGGCGACGTCGGCCCTATCGTCTCAGATAATAATTCCCATATGCTCTCTGGGCCCGTGAGTAATGAGAATCGATAGGCGCCTATTCCGGGGTATCGGCCGATCGAGCGGCCATCGGTCGGCCGACGCTCAAGACTTGGCCGGTCGGGACCGCGGCGAGCGGCCGCAATCATTACTCGAATAATTAGTTGCGCCCATCGTACTTGTTGATCGGCAACGGCGACCAGCGCGAACGCGCGCACACAAGGCCCAGTCGCGCAGACGACACAATGCTCCTTTCTAATTGACGAAGGCGCAAGGACGCGCGTCCGAGATTCTCACCAGCTCCACCAATATTATCCATTAATAACAATGATCTCGTCGTTAATAGTTAGACGACCTTGTTTCCGACAATGCACGCACGTCTCGGCGTCCAAGTCCGATCGCTCTCGAGCGTCGTCGTCGCCGCCGCCGCCGCCGTGGGCCGCACACGGAGGCCGGAGCGCCTAATGAGAATTCCGCGGCAATTCACCTGATGACCGATTGTCGCGTCTCGTTGTCGCTGTGGTCAGCGTGCGCGCGCCGCCGCCGCCGCTGCCAACGCCGCCAACGCCAACGCTGACCAGTTGTTCTCCATCGCGCTCAACTGACGGCGACGCCTCGACGCTATTGGCCGGGTGGCGAGCGGCGCCTTGTGGGCTCGCCCCGCGGCTCGGTTCATTTGCGGCGGTCGGCGACGGCGTTAATATGACTTTGGGGACAATTTAACATTAGCATCTAGGACGGCTGGTCATTAGCTCGGTGTTCCGGCATGCATGCGTCGACGGGCATAGCACGACGCCTGAAGGGACAACACTTGGCAATTAAAATCAATAGCTCGCAAATGAGCGACCGGTGCGCAGATTCGGCCAGCCGACGGAGGGCGCCCGAGAGAGAGAGAGAGGCGGCGAGCGGCGGACGACTTGCCCGCTAATTGCATCGGGAAGCACCGAGAAGCGCAGCGCCGCCGTTTCGCGGCGCTTACCGTCACATCGAAAAACAAGCCGACTAATTGTCGAACGCTACGGGCGGCCGGAGCGGCAGTTTAATTAGCTGGCAGGCGGTCGCTTCGCTGCGCCGTCGTCTATCGCCCCTATCGTAGAGGAGTTGGACTCATTCATCGGCTAAACGCGCCCAAAAGCCCAGCCGCCGCCACTCCACCTAGGCGCGACTGTAGCGCCCGAGCACGCGCGGCTGGAGGTGGGTGCGGCGCGGTGCACCCCCGGCCGACCGCTTGGAATTCGAAAATTAGCCGCCCACCGCTGCCACAAAATTATAACAGCAAGCTAGCTGCTCACGCAACCAGACACAGAGCAATTAATTGGCGCGGCGAATGGCGGAACGCGCGCGGCGGGCGATCGCAGTCATTAGCAATTTCATGTCCGGCTGTCCCGCGCCCCGAACATTTTGTGGCAGCGGCAGGCGGGGGGTTCCGTCCAACCGTCCCATGGCCGTCGAGACAACGACCCAGCCTCGCCTGCCAGCGACTTTGTCTCCATGCAACTAATGTTCTGCGTTGGATGCAATTAACAGAATTAATTATTGCTACTGAAGAGCGGTCATTTACTGCGCGTCAACTGTCCTCCCATCCGCTAGTATTCGTTTCTGAGCCAACCGCCACCGCCGTCACCGCCGCCGCCGCCGTCGCCGCCGCTGTCGCCATCGCCGTCGCGCGGGTCGAAGTGAAGCTAGCGGGCTGCCTCGCCTCATCAAGGTGAAACGCGCCCAGGAAGCGGCGCCCGCACAATCGCTCTTAATTGCGTCTATGCGTGCGTGATTACGGCAATTAGCGGTCGTCAAAGGGGCGCTGCTACAGCGGCCACTTGGAACCGGCCGGCTTCCAGGAATATCTGCCAAGGCCGCTAATGATCGGCCGGGCGAAAACAGCACGCCGCTGATTAGGCGCGCTCATCGCAGTTCGTTACCAGCCCGGACGCCCGACTAATCGCTCCTCCCGCCCCACGCCGCCATCCGCAAAACAAGCGTCCCAACTTAACTCAGTGGTTCCTATCGGCGACGAGAAGATCGACTAAGCTCCGCTGCCAGTCGAGACAACGCCTAGCTTAACCGCCGCTAGTCGATCAGCACAACCAGTCATGATTGTGGATTGTTAAACGAACATAAAAGAAAAGAACGACCACGGTGTACGGCGAGAGAACGACGCTAAGCCTTCATCCCTACTATACCAATTGCCGACTCCCAAAGACAATGTGCTTATGAACGGCGTGTGTTTGAGTCGAGCAGCGTTACAAACCACTCACAGAAACATAACGCTTGTTACCGATGATGATAATAACAAGCAAGCAGTCTTATCACGCTGCGAAGAGCACGAGCAAAAACAATCGGTCAGCATACTGAGCGTTTCACTTTTCGCCAATGGCGTTTTGTAGCTTGTCGCGTACTTGGTCTTTAGACATCTTTGATGAAGAATCGATCACTATTATTTTGGATCGCGAACGAGCACCCTAGAGGAAGAGTTGCCATTTTTGCGACCAGCTAACCAGCTAACTCACCGCATCAAACGACACTTGACCTTTTTTCAGGCCGAGAACCGAGGCGATAAACTCAATGAGCTCCTGGTTGGCTTCGCCGTCCCTCGGCGGCGCTGCAATCGCCACCGAGACCTCGTCTGTAACGCCTGTAGCTTTTTTTAAAACACCAAAGTCAATGAGCAAATCATGATGATGATCACCCAACACAGCGCTTCTCTTTGCTCCCGGCTTAGCATGAATGCGTAATACGACGTCACCCAACTGGTTGACGGAAAGCGCCTGAAGCAACGAGAGAATGATGATGAAACATTTTGGGTGCAAAGCACTGCCCTCTATACATGTGTGCACGTGTGCACGTGTGTGTGTGTACGTGTAATTCCCTTTTTACTGTCGGACGAGGGGGGGGATCAGAGTACGGAGTTCCCGGGTCAGACGCGAAAGAACGAGAAAGACCGGTGTAGAAACCAACATCACCAGCCTGTGGCACGTCGTTGCTCTCTGCACAGCCCAGCGTGGACTTTGACCCGCCGCTCGCGCCAGTCGATCCTGCGGACTTTGACTTGTTTCGAGACATCCTTCGATATAAAGCCGAGCCGATCGTCCGACTGACCCACAAATTATTCATCAAGCACCTTCTCTCTTCACGTCGAATCCTTCATCGCCACGTCCACATTCGCCTGTGAATCGTCGAAACGCCGTCTCATTTCTCCCCCTTGAAAATCAGCGTGTAATAAGTGGCGTGTTGTTCACGTGATGCGATCGTAACCAATCAGAGGTGGGCGCTCGTCAAAACACCTCCCGGATCGGCTGACTAGGACCAGGCCGCGCGTGCAGTTCATTGTTTGTTACTGCTCCTGACCTTGATTGTTGTGTGCTGACTGTAGGATTATTGCGTGTGACCAAGAAAGTAAGAAATGGAAGACGCTGCGTACGATCCGGCCTGCTTCTATCATCGCCTGTCGGCGCTGCCGTTGGTGCAGGAAGTGATTCGGCAAGCGGTCCAGAGCTACGAGAAGACAAAAGATTCGTCATCTCTGCTTAATTCTGCGCTGACTAGAGTCGAGAATGGCGTCACGATGGTCGCCGAGAAGGCCAAGCCTACCTACGATGAGTACTTGCAAGACAAAGGTATGCTTTCAGAATAATTCAGAACAGAATAAGAACGACTGCGTTGTTTGTTTAAGGACAAGTAGTTGATATTCTTAACTTGTTATTGTTATTATTGAAGCTATTTTTGTGTTTTGTTTGCTGATATGAATTAATAAGATTTGCAGTCAGCTTGTTATGCGTAGCTAAATTCAATGTATGGTAAGCCGCAGAGCTAGGAGTGACCACAGCTGTCAATTTGAAAGCGGTGAGTGAAACGCATACTTTTGCAGCCGGAAACTCTTCTTCTGAGCACTATTCGCATGTCGTCGTCGGCTCTGTCGAACGCCGCTGATCAGCTGCTGAAGCGAAGCAACGCCATCCTGTCGGAACCCTACCGTGCTCAGCTGGAGGCGGCGGTGACGTACGTCCACTCGCTCGACGATAATTTTACCGAGGCAAGGATTGCTTCTTCAAAGAGGAAGTAGCAGTGAGAATAGATGAATAAAGGAGAATTTCAGGCGCAGAGCTTGTTCGATGTCCGCGACGAAGTGGTTTCGGAGGCGAAGGAGCGTCTGTCGGCCGTTGAGAAGTCGCTCGTCGGCGCCGTCGATCGCATCTCGGACTACCCGCCCCTCTCCTGGATGGTAAGCTAGTTCCTCAGGATTTTACGCGCGCGCTTTTTGTTCTTATTGTGCATCGGTGGTCGTCGCATTCAGGCCAAGAAGCACGAGTCAACGCCGGTCGAGGACATGGAAGACATCGATCGAGTGGCCGTCAACGGCGACATCGACATCCCCGACTCTGACTAATTATCCTCTTTTTGCCTGCAGTTATCATCTGTTGTGCCTTGTTTTCAAATTAATCTTTATTTCGCTAACGCTCCGTGTGAACGTTGCTACACATTGTCGCCGATTCTCAGTTTTTATTCTTCCTGCTCGCTTCTCTACGGTGATGGCGGTGCCAAGTTTATTTGCAGTTTCAGAGAGATATGCCAACAGCACTACGCGTTAGGTTTTCACTCCGTGATCGTAAATCGATAGTTTTCTTATTTGTCTTGCCATTGAGTCGCTCATATGATCGCCCTACGTTTATTTGAATAAATTCTTCGAACAGCACCGTTGATAACATACGGCCGCTGAGCAAAAGACAAGCCTCGTTTCTCTTCAGGCCATCGGCAAAGACTGCTGGGACTTCTCAGACATGGACGATGCGTTCCCCTCGCTGCGAATTCGTATTCCGGATGCCCTGCCGCGTTACTCTGCTAACTCTCGCTGCGGTTAATGTGTCTATAACGAAGTGTTGATGACATT
>NIUQ01000579.1:0-46030 GCA_002796945.1 Plectus sambesii | reverse complement strand
CCGACCCCGACCCCGACCCCCACCCTCAACCCCCCCCCCCCCCCCCCCCCCCCCTTTTTAAACCACCCCCCCCCCCCCCCTTTTTAAAACCCCCCCCCCGTTACAGCTCTACTCAATGCATTGCCTAATTTAAACAGACTTACACGTTGGTTCAGACCGAAATATGAAATCATCTTCTGTTTTGTGCACCACACCCCCAACTGAGGACTCCCTGTTATACCCATGAGGCTGAAGAAATATCATGATCAAGGAACAGTTAAAAATACATATAAACATATTTTAAACCATGAGCTGACCATCACAATGAGTGACTTCAGTTAAGCAGTCATTTAGGGAGGCAGAATCAGCACTTCAAACTTGCATTTTTTGTGCTAGGCCTCAAGTATCTCAACCTTTTTGTGCAAGCAAAAACTGTCCCGCATTAGCAGGGACTTTGCCATGCTCAAAAAGAGCCATGAGAAGTAAAGGACTGTTCTCTGTTGTTGAACGAAATATTCCTATCCTAGTGTCACCTTTACTGGCCAAAATGGCAATGGTCTGTGGCACCTTCCCTTTTGACACTTTTCTTAGACTGCAAAAGATGATGAGTGCCTTCACCATGCACGCACTGTCACAAGTGACAGTGAAGCAAGCTTTCCTGTTTCCCATGTCACAGCCATTAACATATTTTTAAGTCATTGAAATGCAGTGTCAAATCTTAGGCCATGTCAAATTAACTTGCCTCCTCATTTATATTAATAATGAGACTCACTTCATATTTGGCCATACTTTTATTGAGTGAAATTAAAACTCTTCAGCAACTCTTGCAATTTCTCTCTATTCTCTGTTGCCAACTTGCCCAATATGTTGTGACATTCTCTATTTGTTCACAAATATCCTTTCTTTCCTGATGCTTTGATCGTAGACGCTTTCATAGAATACGCGGTTAAGCAAACAGGTCTAGTGAGTGCAATTATTCTCACTAAAGTTTTACAAGCAAGTACTCTTAACAGTGAGTGAGCTCCTTTTCTACCATGCGTCTCAGCACACTAAGCTCCTCAAAGGTTTAAAGATAGGAAACTAAGAATAGCACAACAGTCTGTGTGTTAAGCTTCAGTGTAAAGCTGGTACAACGTGTAACGTATAAAAGCGCCACCGCAATTACATGTGCCGCGACAAAATGTTATCGCGTTACCGTTTTAGCATTGTGATTTACAGTGCCCAACACAAAAACTTGCTGATAGATTTTGGTCATTATTTCTAGTTAGAACTGATGACGTTCAAAGCCATTTTTAGTGTAGATTAACCTCATAGTACTCTGTACAAATTCAATAATTAATAACAAAGTTGCTCTTCCTTCAAATCAATAACAGGCAAACATCTGTCTTTCACTGAAGTGATCAAATCAATTACAACTGACATATCAATCATTTCCTGTTCTTCATGCAAATATTGATCCAGTTTGTCAAGATCATTTAGTTTCCACTTCTCCATGTGTTGATTGAGGATTCTCCATCTTTTTTTAATAGGACTGAGATCACAATATTTGATGGCCGGTTGATTTTTTCCAATATGTAACGGTGGTTTCTCATGTAAGCTGTCTGGCACGTTAGACTGACTAAACGGCCTTTATTCATAGTATGCTGTCATTTATATAAGCATGCAAAGAGCATGAGAGAGAAAGAGCGATAGAATGAATAATGTGTTACGAATGATTAAAGAGCATGCGAGAGCGAGAGAGAACGATAGAATGAATAATATTTAGAAGAAATATATTTTACCCCACCACAAATACATGTTGATCCAGAGATTATTTCGCTACCTTGATGATGTGCTTCAGATCCTTGTCTTGCTGAAACATCCACCATTGCTCAAACTGCTCATCAGCACAATGATTGAGATTTTCTTGAGAATTAGGGCAAATTAGGGACCATCCAATTATCTTTTGGAAAGAATGGCATGAAATTTGTAATAGACTGCTGAATGCTCCCCAGCCCAAAATCTTCCATCTATTTTTGGCATTCCCTTGAGCTCTGCTTTTACATTCTTGGACAAATGATGAACGGTATTTCTAAACACCTGATAGCTTGTTTCACAGGGCTCGGAATGAAAAATTTTGAAAAAAAGAGGAAAAAAGAAAGATTTTGACATCGAAAAAAGGACATTTTAAAAAAACAGAAAGATTATGACACAGAAAAAAAGGACGTTTTCAAAACGACCCAAATATCTGATTTGAACACTTTATTTCTATCATAAATCATAACATATTTAAAAAACATGTAAAACTCGCGACGCGAGTGATGTACTGCATGCTATCACACTTTTTGTAACGCCATCATTTAACCTTTACATTAACCCATACAAGTGTCTCGTGAGCGGCACGCGATCGCGAATTAACGTCGTTCAGATGAATAGCATATGTAGGAGAAAGTGTACTCTCTAATCGTCTCTCGCTGATTAAACTGAATTCGAGTATAAACGGCAACAACAACGCCTCCACAACAAAAACAAACAAGTCAATTCCATTTATCTCCTCCTTGAATGTTTTTTCTTAGTTCACTATTTTTCATAAGCAAATAGTACATTCCGGTGCAGTCGATATCATAATTAATTCGGACTTGAAGTGCTTTCACTGTGTCGACCTTGAGTGAGTGTCTAGCATTAGTCCATTGTGCGCAGCACAGAGAGAAGATCCGCTCCACAGAAGAGTTTGCTACCTGAATTGAGAGGATGATAGTGACCAGTTTATAGAGGCACAGAAAAGTTTGCCACCTGAGTTGAGAGGATGATGCTGACCAGTTTGTAGAGGCATGGAAGCATATCATAGTCCTTAAAAATTTTCTGCCATTTCATCTCCGCCGTATCCCCATCAAAGATCTCATCCAGAATTTGCTGGAGCATATGATTCAATTCGGCCACTTCATTGAAAAGTGCATCCAATTTTGCAATTTCCGGCGCCACTTACCCGGCCATTTCAACAATATCATAGTAATCGACGCTCTTCTTTGACAGCATTATCCAGGAGATATTTGTGGGCAGAAATTCAACGCGGAACCATTTGTCGATGTATTCAATGACTGTTGTGTAGAATTCCTGAATAATGAAGTGATTATTTTTTCACTAACTTTTTCCGACCCAATAACATACCAAAAAACTCAAGCCCAAGCTTACTTCCACCCGCCTGCCCAAACGCTGAAGAGACACCATTGTTGATGCTCCAAAGAATTTTCTTGTATTGCGTTCATTAACTTGCTGTTTGAAAGAATTCACAATATCGATCAGTTCTGGGAGAAGGCCTTTCGATTTCTGAATCAAGAATTTTAGAAATCAAATACAACAGGATATTGAAAAAAATACCTGAAGTAAAAGCAACGGCTTTTCAAACACAGCTAGAACGCTGTGAAGAAATTGAAGCACAGGCAGCGATTCATCCGAACTGAAGAACTCCTCCAAAATCCTTGGCGACTTGTCCTTTGAAGTGAAGAGTGTAGTTAGCGGATCCCACAGCTTCAGTACTCTATCGATCACTTTGCCCAGCGTCAGCCATCGAGTCGGTCCATGAGAAGGAATTGTTTCGTAGTTGACCTGAACAAAGTCAATAAATTTCAACTTTTAAACCATAAGTAACCAACCTCCAAGAAATTGCAAATGTCTTTGAAATCTTCATGTCGGCGAGTCGAACCCTTGAAATAGCTTGCTAGTTTGAAAACGATAGCTTCAATATCGACTGGAACACGGTCAGCAGCCTTTTGCGCAGCATTGTGCAGAATATGAGCTGAACATCCCACTGGAATCAGGTTTTTCTTCTTCTCCTGCAGCTTCTTGAAAACATTGTTTGGCCCCGCAAGCTGGGGACCACCGAAATTTACTGGCGCATTATCAGCGCAAAACGAGACGAGATTTTCGAACTGCAGCTGATGCTTCCCCAGAACTTGAATGATGAAATTTGCTACCATTGTGGAATCTTCCCCAGGCAAAGACTCCATATCCAACAGACGCACTTGAACTCCTTTTGACGCAGTAAAATATCTGATAATAACATTTGGCTCTAACATTTAACGAAAGAAAGGAAGCAAAACTCAAATCTAATGACCAGTGGGAATAGCTTGATTTCCTTGTGATTGGAGGCATCTGTTGAGATTTAAAACGGCTGGCTACCCAATTCCTTTAGCAAACATTCAACAGAGTACGGAGCTAGCACACCTAAATATCGGCAAAAATAGTCAGAAACTGTTGTGCAAGTGTGTACAAACCTGTCAGAATCACCTTGGTTTTGTTTTGTCCGCAAGAAAATTTTTTCGCCACGTCAGAATCTGAGAACATCGTTCGGAAAAGAGCATCGGATGAGCAGCAGTCAGTTGAAGAAAAAGACTGATTGTGAGTCGCAACGTGAAAAGCCCATGCACCTTCGGCTGCAGCAGTCTTGTCGTCAGTAGTATTTGGCCCAGAATGGCTTGACATAAAGTTGGACAAAGATCTGTAACTCACGCATCAAAATGAACGAAAGAAAAGATGAAAAGAAAATAGACCTTGTTGTTGCGACTGCTTTGGCATTCTCCTTGTGCTTCGGCTTTTCTTGGTGTTGCTTAATTGCCGTTTTGCCCATAGCCGCCAAATTGATTTCATCTTTGCATGGTATGCAGTGAGCGTGGTAATCTTCCTTTCCTTTCTTGATCCCTTGGAACTCTTTGGCGAAATCAACTTTGTAAACACTCTTTCGCTTTGGCTGAGACATAGCTGAGAATTGTAAAACAGGCACAATTCACACTGTTAGAAATCAAAAATCGAATTTATTTTAAAAGTGACTAACATAAGTGGGACAATTTGCCATTGCCATCCAGAAAATAGAAAATTGACCACGTGCGCAGCCACTCGTTGCTTAGGCGCCCCTATGTTTTAGGTTGGTGATGGTAAATATCGGCCCATAGGTGTTAGGCGCTTGTATAAATTTTAATTTGATATGGTACTTTTTAATTTTCAAAATATCGTTTTGAAACAGATTGCTTTTTTAAATCATTTTAATGGTTTTCGAGCAAATTATCAACTTTTTTTCGAAATATTTAAACATTTTTGGCCTTTTATCAAAAAAAAAGGACAAAAAAGGACATTTCTTTTTAAAAAGGACGATTCCGAGCCCTGTTGTTTCATCACAGAATACCGCTTGGTTCCAGTCGTCGCCTTTGTGCTGCAATGCCCATTTCACCTGCCTCTCCTTCTGCTTTTGGGTCAACGTTGATGTTGCTTGGGATAACATGTTCTTGTAACCAAGTTGAGCAAGATGTTGCTACTCCATCCATTTAAAGACATCGCGGCCTTTCTCTTCTCACAGTTCTGGAACAGGTTCTTCTGCCATAGTCTTGCTGTTTCTTCAGATCCATTGGGTGGGTTTCACATCGCGTACTTTAGCTAAAGTCGGACTTAAGGCCTATCCTTCATCATTGCGTAAAGTCCGACTTTAGTTAACGTACGCGATGTGAAACCGGCCCATTGATTGCTTGCTCTGCTGTCTGAGGGCATAATCTGGAGCAATCAACCATTTCCACTACAAAGTTCCATGGTACCTAATTCTTTGATCTTGGCTATATTACAGTGGAACCCAGATAAGTGGAACCCGGATAAGTGCACACATTTTCCATGCCCCAAACTTTTGTACTATGTTTTATCCATGATCTGAACCTGGATAAGTGCACATGTTTTGCAAGCCCCATGTGCAACTTTTGTAGGCAATCGCACCTGGATAAATGCACAAGGGATCCCACCTAAATTTCACTCAAAAATATGCGCACACAACGTATAGTGCATCAAAACAATGTCTATGTTAATCAAAACGCCTTTCAACCTTAGTTATTTTGAAGTTGTGTATAATGGCAAGAATTGTTTTCTTTACCATTTCCGTTTAAACAAGCACGCTTTCCATGTCAATAAGGACATTGTTCTAGTCAGATTTTTACGAAAATGCTTTTTTTTGATGTGGAAAATGTTCTCTTTGCTTTGGAAAGGGTCCTTATTAAGTGGAAATACTAAATAACTAATCAAATGTGCTTATTTTGAAGATTTGAGCAAAGATCGGGTCAGGAACTGTGCACTTAGGCCAAACCAGGATAAGTGCACAACCTGGATAAGTGCACAAAATTTTCTTGCCACGTCGATGTGCACTTATCCGGGTTTCACTGTATATCAAACAGCACAGATAGGGATCTTCAACATACAAGCAATTTCAGCAGCACATCAATAGCCCTAAATTCAGAAATGCAATCTGACTATTTGATCCATAAAGAAGCAGTAAGCACTCCATTCAAAATTTGTTTCAACAACTCCTAAAAAACTGTCTGACCTTTGCTGATTTATATATTTTTTACTTGACTTTCCCGTTATTTTTAGTATGTTTACGAGCAATCATTTTAAGTATTTTGAGAGCAAGGCTTCTGCAAAGTTCTTACTCAAACTGGCAAGTTTTTGTCTGGCACTGGCAATCAAACTTTTTAAGTTGCTCGTGCGCCACCCTGTATATGATTAAATTCTCTCCCTACAGGGTGGGTCAAAAAATAGGTCACCAGGGGGTTATTTTAAAGAAGACAGCGAGCGACCTCAAACGACCTACCACGAAGGATAGCCCTTGGGTGGTCCTTCAAATCGCGGGGGTGGGCGGGAACTGCTACCTCAACGTGTACCTGANAGTGGGAAATGTGCGCACAGCAGCCGGAAGCTGTTGAAACATGTTCTCCAGACAAAGACGCATCGATTGGTATCCTGAAGTCACCAGATACTCTCAGGGTAACTTCGTTGCGGGACCCCAAATGTTGACTCTATTGATGGGGTATGGCAAATCGTTTTTTCCTGTTTTTTGCAATTTTTCTGAATTTTTTGCATGCTTTTCTTGTTTCCCATGACATTTGTGAGCTAACAGCGCTTAATGATTGCATTATCATCAATATTATCCAAGATATACTGAAAAACGATAAGCAAACGAAACCAGCCTTTGCTGCTAAGGTATTACGATCGACTTTTTTTGTAAAACTCGGATAAATTGACGAAATATTGACGAAAATGCAGTCTTTAAGCGCTATTTGCTCACAAATGTCATAGGAAACAAGAAAACCATGCAAAAAGTTCGGAAAAACTGCGAAAAACGAAAAAAATCGATTTGCCACACCCTATCAATGGAGTCAACATTTGGGGTCCCGCCACGAAGTGACCCTGAGAGTATCTGGTGACTTCAGGATACCAATCGATGCGTCTTCGACTGGAGAACATGTTTCAACGGGTTCCAGCCGTTGTGCGCACAATTCCCACTTCAGGGAACCAAAAAAGTGACTTTTCCGGAAAGTGGTTACGACACTTTTTTGCCTGTACCAGGTACACGTTGAGGTAGCAGTTCCCGCCCACCCCCGCGATATGAAGGCCCACCCAAGGGCTATCCTTCGTGGTAGGTCGTTTGAGGTCGCTCGCTGTCTTCTTTAAAATAATCCCCTGGTGACCTTTTTTTTGACTCACCCTGTAGAATTGAATTACCCAAGATTATAAATAACTGTTGATGATCTCGTCATTAAAATGATATGCATTATGGCTTCATTGAATTCTTTTCTTTAATGGTGTATTAATAATTGACAATGTATCAGGTTGTCGAATAAGTAATTGCACTTTTAACAAGTGGATTTCGAACTGCTACGATTTCTGAACTATGCAACCGATTTTGCTGGAATTTTACCGGAATATAGCAGATATTTGAATATTTGGTTCACGCAATCTCTGTAACCAAGCGTTCAAATGCAATCGTTTCAGTTCTACTGATTTTACGCCTAACGATCTGTCTAAACACTCCCAAACCGTCCATATTTTAACAACATTAATTAGTAACAAAGGTATCATACTTCTCTCAAATTTTTTACAATTGAACATGACCGCTGTTACACAGAGTTTACGTTCATAACCAGTCTTAATAAACTATGGTGATTAGCAGTCAACCAATGTGGAATCAGGAGAACTGAAACGGTTGAATTTGAACGCTTGGTGACAGAGAATGTGTTATTCAAAAAACTTAAAACTTTGAGCAACAAAATTGTAACCAACCTGCTACATTCCTGTAAAATTTCAGCAAAATTTGTAGCATGGTTCAGAAATAGTAGCAATTTGAAATCCACTCGTTAAATCGCAATTACTTATTAGACAACCTATAGGATGATTAAATAAAAGGCACGTGACCTAACTTTTGAACGACGTAATGCTCATAGCCCAAGTTTTAACCGTATGTTGTCCTAGTATGGGGCTTCAAATAGGCGGAGTTTGGACCGCCTCCTTAAAAACTGTCGTTTCGGGACCCAAAATGTGCGAAAAAAGGGCCTTAAATCGGAGATGACTATGGAGAGTCACTGCAAAGCGGAGAATTGAGATGGTGAGCTGATTTTTAGCCCAGAGTTAGCCCCCAGCAGTGCAAATGTTTTGCAAAATACTTCAGCAATCGGCCTAAACTGTCCCATTGGCTGATATTTAGGCACTTTTTTTGGACATTTTTGACTAATTTCAAAACTTTTGGGAAAACATTTGCACTTTTGTGGAAAACTCTATGTGCCAAAAATTAACTCCCCATCTCAATTCTCCCCTTCTCAGTAACCCTTCAAAGTTATCTCCAATTTAATGCCTTTTCGCACATTTTTGGGCCCCGCAACGACAGTTTGTAAAGGAGGCGGCCCAAGCTTTGCCCACTTGAAGCCCCTTGCCAGGACACTATACGGTTAAAAGTTGGGCCAAAAGCTCTACCCCGTTCAAAAATTATGTCGCCTGCCTTTTTTAGAAACACCCAGTAATATTAAGCCTGACACCGATGCAAGCAAAGTTCACATTTCATTTTTCAAGGATCATCATATCTCCAACAGCATATGCGCCCAACAGATATCGCCATGGAACTGAAAGAAAGCGTCCGCCAGCATATTTTCTCAGTTCAGCCAAAGCTTGTGGTAAACCATGTACTTAACACTCTAGTTGACTTAAAAATCGGTCCTTCGAGTCGCTCACTGAAATCAGTGTCATTATGGTTGTTGAAGAATGTTTTTTGGTTGGCAATTTACATTCTAGGCAACTTTCTGACCATATGGTTGTGTGTGAGTTTGCTGAACGAATATTTATCCGCTCCCATATTGATACATGTAAGGGCTAACATGATTAATCTGGTAACACTGCCTAATATAACCGTTTGTGTGCCCTTCAATGCGACACTGATGTTTCCACTCAATTCATCAAATGCAACACTGTATTCTGATTCGATAAAAGATTTCTTTTCAAAGACCATCAAAAATGGTACATTTGATACAAAGAATTATATCCTGGAATGGAAGAGCTATAATTCCCGAAAAAAAATCTCAAATGCAACACTTTTCATTCTACATAAATATCTTACGATTATGCATGAGGCAGAATATTTACGTGAAGAGATGGAAAATCCGTTCAACAGTTCGATCTGGCACATAAAATCGGATCAAGAAAATGCTTTGCTGAATATTTTAGTGCCACAAATACAACTAATGAATATTACCACTGATGAAATCAAAAAATTTTTCATTGAATATTTCAAAATTGGCCCTACTGACGAATATGGAGACGTAGACGTTCTATTCAGCATATTTTGCCACAACAGCAACACCAGCGATCCATGCGATTTCTTCAATGAAATATCCTATCTGGATCGAAATCAGATTTGCTTCAAAGTGCATAATATCATTAAGGAAGCTAAAGACACTACAATAATAGGAGATGACATTAGCATATATATCGATTACAGCTCATACGTCACCGAAATGACTGGAAGGAAAATAGTAGTCAACTTTGATGAAGCTGCGACGCCACCAAATTTTGCTGCAACGACAGATGAAAGTAGTATTATTCAAACTGCAGTAGGTGATGATGCCATGGTATATATTGATTATGAGGTAAGGACGTCTGCAATCAATAAGTAGTTTCTACTGTAGTAAGCAGCTTTCTCGAAAATCTTAAAATCTTAATTATATTAAGCAATTAAGAGACACTTTTTCTAAGCATTGAGCTTTTTGTTCAGAGCCTTGGCACAATGGGCAAAAACTTCTCAGATTTTGATGAAATTTGTATTTCAGGGGGTAATTTAGGTCGGGATTTCCGAAAAACGCATCAGAATTTTTCTAAAATATTTTCGTGTCGAGATATGGAGGAAAATTTAAACGTGATCAGACAACTGTAGTAACAACGCCAAAAATTCTTGTTTCTGTATACCATTCGGAAGGAAATGAAGAGAGCAATCTGAAATTCACCGAGATTTTAAAATTGGCTCAAAACTAAGAAAGTTATGTTTGAAAGAACAGGTCGCGTATTTTTGCTTTTCAGATTTTCGACTTTTTCGGCAAAAACTTGTTCACAATTTCTAAGTGGAAGTTACCCTAGGATTACTCCCCTAACTCTGGGCTATCCAACGATGTCATAAAAAGTATCCAACTCATGCAGGAACGATGTTAAATTTCAGCTCAAAGGTGGCCTATGCCGAAATAACAGTAGAAACGGGTTCTCAGAACTTCAAAAATGTGCCACCGAAATCAATATTTTTATATACCATTCGACTGGAAATGATGAGAGAAGTCCAGATATGCGCACAGTATTGATAACGGTGCGAAATTATAAAAGTTCTGTTTACTAGCCTTCTGATAGGCCTTCAGAAAAAAAGGGAAAACGCACACTTTTGTCCGTTTCCAGACAATTTTAAAATGCGCTTGAGCTCTATAATATGATAGCGATTGCAGAGCGTATATCGTACAGTACCAGGAATGTCAGACGGACAATTGCGCTGTTCATACCTGACCCGTCAAAATTGTGAGGAAAACTGTAGGATTGGCCTCATAAAAGCAATGTGCGGCTGTACGCCTGCCACTTTTACGACTGGACAAAGCGACGAAAATAAATGCACCTTTGCGCATTATGTAAACTGCCTTAATTACTCTGGTAGTGAAGATGAGGAATGCCGAAAGAACTGTCCAGTTAGTTGTGAACAAACGAACTACAAAATAAGCAAACCATATAGAGCAAGAGGCGCCGACGCATACACGAAATTCGCAATAACACTCAATAAATATGACTATTTAATTTATGAAGAGTATTTCAAATGGACATTTCCTAATCTTATTTCCGCTATTGGAGGGGCGTTAGGAATTTGGCTTGGCATTGATTTCGTTGTTCTGATTCGATTCATATTTGCACTAGTGGGAAAGATTTTCCGCAAAGTTTTGTCATTTATTAATCTGGAGGCGGCAGCGGGCGAAGACAACCAATTTAATTTCAACGAAGCAATAATCAAAAAGATATTAACAGCATTAAACATTGAAGCTCCACAACAGTTCACGCGGGTGTCTCTTATCATGTGGTCGATTGGAAAGATTATTTGGGCGATAATTTATCTTGCCAGTGGCGTGTTCACTGCGATATTTTGTTACCAGCTGTGTGAGCAGTATGCTAGCGGCGAGATGAAAACAAGCATGCATGTATCTTTCAACAGATCGATCTCAATGCCTCCTGCTACCCTCTGCTTCTTCCACAACATAGAGTATTATAATATAAATCCCCGTTTTGTGCCCTCAAGTAGATACACTAACGCATTAAGTGACTATCTAAACCAAAAAAACATCAGCAAGGAAAGCATTCTTCAGTATGGCGGGAATGGTTCAAGCTGGCCACATGTAATGGTCTATGTAGTTAACAAGTACTTGACTGTCTTATACTATTATGAATACTTTATTACAAGTCACAAAGATTGGGATTACTATCCAATAAATGAATGGCAAAAACTTGTTACTGATTGGCTGGGTATTATTTGGACTTATCCATACTGTTGCAATTGTAAACTATCTGATTTTAATTGTTTCTTTATCTCTTGTAATCATTCGACGATTTCCAACAGATATTGTAAAGGTATGTTGATCAGACCAGTTTGTAAAACTCGAGAAAGAAACTTGCTGAGTTTACCTTCAGGTTACGCTGCCATAAAAATAATCGTTTCGCAATAAATTGTGTTTGAATTGCTTTAGCTAAAGTTATACCAGGTGGGCCAAATACTGCCCTATTTTGAATTTGAATAACTTTGCTTAAACTGAACGAATTTATGTAAATTTTTGTTTTGTAAAATCCCCCTGCTGAGGAAATTTATTTAGTAGAATATATTTATGCCCCAAAATGAAGGTGGTATGCCCTATAATCTGAGGTACCTCTAGAGCAAAAAGGTGTCAAAAATGAATTTTTCGGGGCCGCTTTGAACTTTTAATGGTATAAGAACAGATTTTTTAAAAACACGCTCAGGTTATATGGGCACCCCTATATTTGGGATCATAAATTTTTGTTTTGCCAAAAATTCCCCAAGCGCAGGGATTATAAAAAACCAAAATATACATAAATCCTTTCAGTTTAAACGAAGTTATTCAAATTCAAAAATCGGGGAATATTTGACCACCCTATACTTAACAGAATGATGAAGTATAGCCTTAAGTACGACTTTAGCGAAAGTACGCGATATGATACCAGCCCATTGGCTTGTGCCTACGTGCAAACCGTCCACTACCCCCTTAACACACTCCTCATGCCACTAAGAATAGCCTTAAAACATATTACAGTCGACTCTCGATATAACGGCACCCCGATATAACGTCACTCTCGATATAACGTCACCTTGGTTGGGCCCGATTTGGTTGGCCCTAAAAGAAATAAAGGCAAAATGACCCTCGATATAACGTCACTCTTGATATAACGTCACCTGGGGCCGGTCCCGAGGGGTGCCGTTATATCGAGAGTCGACTGTATCAACTGTACAAGCGATAATATGACCTGTTGAGCTCAGACTCTGCGAGTCATTATTATACAGGATGGCCAGCGAATGTGCCCCGGTTTCTTTTTCTTAGAAAATGTGCAGTTTGCAATGAAATTTTACGAAACCTGGGCGCATTATAGAGATATATTATAAATTTTTTGTGCGGCCAAGTTTCATTAACTTTTTATCAGCCAGTCACAAGTTTACAGTTTTATGTGATCGCCATCATTTAAGAGTTTCCAAAATGCAGTAAACCAGTATGATTTTTTAAAACTCCATGAAAACTTAACTAATTCGAATGCCGTTATTAGTATCTGATAGAGCTACTTTTAACTCGGATTTTTTAATCTTTAAATTTGATCCATTTTTCACCATTTAATGCCACTTTAAAGTAATCTGAGATTTTGCGCAAGCGCTGACGAATTTTCTCTATATACTCTGGCCGCCTCGATGGAAAGACTGTTAACAAATGATGGCGATCACATAAAGTTGTATAACATGTGACTGGTTGATTGAAAGTTTATGAAACTTGGCTACAAAAAAATATTATATATCTCTATAATGTGTCCAAGTTTCGTAAAATTTAAATTTAAATGCACATTTTCTAAGAAAAAGAAATCGAGGCACCTTCGCAGGCTACTCTGTAGGCTTCTGCGCTCAAATATAAGACTTCATAATGCGAGCCCACAGTAAGCTATCTGAATTTTCTTTCCTCGTTAGGATCTAAACGTAAATTTTCTAAATTTTAATTGCTTATAATGTATTGAATACCCAATAGTGGTCACTTTCGATTTTATTGCCTTTTATACGTTACTTTCATTCATTAGTGACGCTAATAAGGTGGACGCCGGTGACGACCATAAAAGTGAGTTCGATTAAAGCTGAATCTGAATCACTTTTAGCCTCTACTGTTGAGTCCGAATTATTTTAACGGCTTATATTAAATCATCTGTCTAAAAATGAGGCTTCACTAGATTCAGTTTTGTTACAGGTTACGAAGCTAATCTTCCCTAAAATCTGTATATGTGATTGTGAAAGCAACCATTTTATAGAAATGAAGGGGCACCGTGGGACTCAGAAGGACATAGGGGGCCGGCATACAATATATAGGTCGAATCCACCGTACTGATTATATGATTTATTGAAACATCTTACAGTAAAAGAATCTATTTCCTTATGCTTAAACTGCGCCTTCAATATGCCAAGTTTTTGTGTAAGGCAAATACTTAACAGACAGTACATGTCAGAAATCGTAGCAAGATCTCAGAAAATTCTCAGAAATGAATATTTACCGTATTTCTTCCAATAGACGCCTAGGGCGTCTATTTTTTCAATCAAGGCTTGAGGGGGCGTCTATTATTTCAACCGATGTTGGAACATGGCGTTCACTGGAGAGAGAGCATCTTTTTTTTCCAATTGCTACTTCAGCATAAAATATACAGGGTGGTTCAAAAACAGTGATAGTTGATTGGCATTTTGCGGAGAATAAAAATTAGGCCAAACCGAGTACACCGTTATATAGCCCATGGCCTAAACTTTTGATTGGTGCAGTTATTTTTTGGATCAGCCCCCTTAGAGGCCCAGGGTATCTCTCGAAACACCAAAAACAGCGAGCTGGAGAGCTCTGTGGGAAAACGGTCGCCATTGAACACCCAGGCAACGCCAAGAGCTGTGCTATAGCTTATTTTATTCAGCGTATACTCCTCTACAACATATCAAAAATCCATTTCTGTCGCTCAATTACTGTAGGAGCTACAGTACGCCAAAGTCGGCCAAAAGTGCACATTTTCAAATCGGGTAAAAAAGCGTAAATCATTTTCCCTTTGCTTTTCAATGATCATTTTGTTTGCTTTCAGCATTTCAAACCCTGCTTAATGTTTTATCTGTCAAAAACACTACTTATTCGTCCAATTTGGGGTCGATTAGTACTGAAATACCCTTTGCTGTGGTAAGTTAACAATCAATTTGCGCGCAATTACCCTCTACTTACTACGGTAAAATGAAATCCGGCTTGATAAAAACACTCAAATTTAAACGCGCCTTTGAGACTTTTGCCGAATTGAGGGGTTGAGGAGCGTCAAAAAGCTTTCAACTTGGCAGACTTTCTGAATAACTGCTAGTAACAGAAGTCCCACACTAAGCAGTCTTGTCTCAAGCGGTATTTCAACGATGACTTTTAAACAGAAAATACGACGAGATCAAGTGATGATAAACAAAAGAAGAGCCCAAAATTGAGCCAGCTGTGCACAATAGACATATCTGCTGACATTGAATTCGAATCCTGAATATTATCGGCCTACTTAAAAGCTTTCTGAAGCTCCTCAATCGGTCAGTTCGGCAATAATCTTAAAGACGTGTTTAAATTTGAATGAATGTCTCAAGCCGGATTTCATTCTACCGTAATAAGTAAAGGGTAATTGCGCGCAAATTGACTGCTAACTTACCAGGGCAAAGGGTATTTCAGCACTAATCGACCGTAAATTGGACGAATAAGTAATGTTCTTGATAGAGAAAACGTTAAGCAGGATTTAGAATGCTGAAAGCAAACAAAATGAGCATTGAAAAGCAAAGGAAAAATGATTTACGATTTTTTACCCGATTTGAAAATGTGCACTTTTGGCCGACTTTGGCGTACTGTGGCTCCTACAGTAACTGAGTGACAGAAATGGATTTTTGACATGTTGTAGAGGAGTATACGCTGAGTAAAATGAGCTCGAACGAATCGAATGCCACCTACAGTCATATTATATCTTCAGCTTGGCTAAAATTTTAACAGCAGATTTATTTTTTTAGCTCGCTCGAATTAACATTAATCTTCCATATGCTGTATTGTAATTTTAGTTTGTTGGAGTCATGTAATTATTGCAATAATTTTAGTATATAAAACGACATCTCGTCTTAAACGAGTTTCGCATGCCGCAAAGACTTCACAACTCGGCAAATTGGCTTTGAACTCTTCATACGACGAAAAGGAAAACAAAGAATTAAGAATGGATCAAAATCTCGAAAAAATTAACGAACTATTACGAAATGAAAGCAACAAGTATTCAGAGCCAGTTACAGGCCGCACACCGCTTCATTATGCCGTTTGCTCGAGTAAGGTTTCGCTTTACATTGTTAAACTGCTTCTGGAACACGGTTTTAATCCTCTAACACAGACAAAATATTCAAAGCGAAGCGTACTCCATTACGCTAGTGTATCAGGAAATTCTGAGCTTGTGAAAATACTTTTGGAAAAAGTTGAAGATAAGAAAATGGTATTCAATTGTCGCGATCGACTTCAACGAAATCCGCTTCATTACGTCTCTCAAGGACCTTGCAATCAGCAATCGGAAGAAATCGTTCAAATGCTCATGGAGAATAACAAAAACTGGCCTGTGGCAAAAGATATTTATCACGCCAGTGCTCTCTTACTCGCAGTCAATAAAGACAACAGTAAGGTTGTTCACAAGCTGTTATCCTATGATACCTTTAAGGAAAACATCAATGAGCCAGATATTGACGGCAAAACACCACTATACTTTGCCAATGATTACCCTGATATTAAGAAACTATTAATAGATAACGGCGCTGCGCCAACCACAAGTCAGTAGCGGTGTAATATAGCATTTTTAGTGCACTGGTAAAGGGGGGAGGCCAGAGGAGCCCTCTGCAACTCCTATGAAAGTCACATACGATAGCAAAATTTTCAGTCCCAATATTCAAGTTTAGGACTGAGATCTTCTACACTCAATAACTACGATATAAACTGCATGCATATTAATATCTTAATTTTTGAGAGTTTACCACGTATCTTTAGCTTGAAAGTGCTACCATGTACCACTGCGTTATCGTATTATTTTATTCGATACATCTGTGTGGTGGGGTAAAATATATTTCTTCTAAACATTATTCATTCTATCGCTCTTTCTCTCTCATGCTCTTTGCATGCTTATATAAATGACAGCGTATTATGAATAAAAGCAGTTCAGTCAGTCTACCACGTGAGACAGCTCACACGAGAAACCACCGTTACATCTGAACGATCACTTTCTTTATTAATTGTTCTGATTACGTAGCACGCTTGTATTTGTGTGTTCGAAAGTAAAAAAATTTGATAACCATTTGCTATGAGTTTTAAATAGCGTGCTGCGTTTCTTCGCATTACTCAGAACTATTTCTCTGAACAATTGCTGTGAATTTTGATGAATAAATAGTTACAGTATTTTACTTTTTATCGCCTTACTGGAACAACTCCTTAATAAAAAATGGACAAAGTTTGCTACAGTACTGGGTACGGACTTGAATTAATTAACAAGGAGCTAACAAAAATTCTCTTTGATTCAAAAGATGGTGTTGCAGAAGAAGCAACAAAACAGATTAAAATACTCTGGGAAAACTTGGAAATGAAAAGTGTATTTCCACTCCTACTATGTTACTTTCTTGGCGCGGATCCAAGTGGTTTAGAAGAATCAACACGAGGACGCGATGATCAACATCTTATAGTCTCTTTAGGTGAAATGAAGAAGATTTGGATAGAGGAGCGTAGCGGCACACACTTGAACAACAGTGATAACCGCCCTATTCCAAGCAAGATTTTTGCAGTGGCTTTGGATGGGGGAGGCATTCGAGGTCTTGTCACAGCCATGATTCTTCGATTTGTTTCTCGGAGGATTTTTGGTACTGAAGACGGTATTAAAAACAAATTTCAATGGTTCATAGGCACGAGCACTGGTGGAATAATTGCGCTTGCATTAACAAAATCCAAAGGAATGACACCAACCGAATGTGTTCAGTTATATTGGAAATTGAAAAGCGACGTCTTTGTTTCTTCTAAAGCACCAGATTTCCTGAACAAATTATTACAGCGGAAGGCTCGAAAACAAACACGAGGACTGCAGAGTGCTTTAGAAAAATATTTTGTAAAAAATGAATGTCTAGAAAAATATAGTGAAAAAACTTCACCACGCGTGACCGTCACTGCTCTTAATGTTACCAAAACAACTGCCAGCTTAGAGCTACTCCGAAACTACGACATCCAGGTTGATGACGATTACATTGAAAGCAAAAATTGGCCGCTGATTTACATGGCGTTGGCAACTAGTGCTGCGCCAACTTACTTTGAACAAGTTCATTACGGTCGAGAAATGTATGTTGATGGTGGGCTATCAGTCAATTGTCCACTAAACGCTCTATTTTATGATATAGACTGCTTATATGAACATAAGAAGCAACCAGCCGCCATTGGTGGTATACTATCGATTGGCACTGGTACCAAAAAAATAGTAGATCGATCTGAGGTTGAAACACAGAGCCAGCTCGACATTTTAAGCGTTATTGACTTGCTAGCGGATCAGGCTACAGGGGCAGACCAAAGCACTATTAAATTCACAAATGCGCGATGCAGAAGAGAAAAAATTGAGTTCTTGCGGTTGAGCCCCGAGAATGTTAATGTTGAACTTGACTCACAGAATGACACTGAGCTGCTTGAAATGCTGATAGATACGCTTGATTATTTAATGGAAAATGTGAAAGAAATCGACAAATTTGCTCAAGTTTACAAAGAATGCTAAGGAGTAACGGGCGAAACTAATCATCTATTTAGTAGAAAGTATATTACTTCTGTTGGATCACGTCAGCATAGAAGACTGACAGATTAGTCATTTTTCACAAATGCATTCTAAAACACAGTTTACTAATCCCTTGCTAATGTTTATAGCAGCGAGAAATTAGGTTTCCGAATATAAAATACAAAAGAAGGTTAAATGAAGTGTGCAGCAGTTGAATCTTATAAAATTGAATTTATATTAGCAATATGAAAGGCTTCCAGTTACATAGTGTTTCTCCCAAAACATTTACTTAAATGGTAAAAAGAAGTATGTTTTTCAGAAATTTGACTTCTACATAATATGATAGTCTCGGACGGCCGATTGGTGTAGTGGTCTAAAACATCACCCATCACTCACCAGTCTCGAGGACGCGGGTTCAATTCCCGCTGAGGGCGGCCCCTCACCCAACCAAGGTGCTCATCCCTCCGTGGGTCGGGGAATTGGTAGCAGCTATGCTGCGGTGGTTTCCTCATAGCCACCATCCCGGTGACAGGCATGCGACGGCCGACCGGATGTTCTACAGTCGCTATCCGACTGGCGGGTTTCTAACCCACCAGCAACCAGCCGACACTGCGAAAGCGGTACAAAGGCTTAAGAAAAAAAATAATAATATGATAGTCTCCGAGTTGTCTTCTGATTTCGTTTTGGCTCAAACCTCTTAAAATTCCCTTAACGCCTTTAAAAAGTATTATTGATAGGTTGGCTGACAAGTAATTTTTATCTATAGAGGATACTACATCGCTACCATTTCTGAACCACCCAACCGAATTTGCTGAAATTTTACAGGAATATAACAGGTTGGTTACAATTTTGCTATTACGAGTTTCAAGCTATTTTGTTCACACATTCTCTGTAACTAAACGTTCAAATGCAACCGTTTCAGTTCTACGACTAAAAAATAGAGATATGATTTGATATAAAATAACTTTTACCAAAATAATTCAGCTGAACTGAAACTTAGCACACATAATCTTCAGATATTGGGGCTCTGTTGAGCTAGAGAATTACTGGATTCATTTATGGTGTTGTCTAGCTGTGGCCATGTAAAGGTAAGGTCCCATACTTTTTGCGAAGTCCCTGCGACGCGCACAGAGTATGATAATTCACTAGAAGATTGAAACTTTATCCTTGCATGGCCAAAGTTTGACAAAACCACAACCGAATTCAAAAATTTTTTTCTAAACAACCCCAAATATCGGAAGATTATATATGCTAAGTATTAGTTCAGTTAAATTATTTTGGGACAAGTCATTTTAAATCAAATTATATCTTTATTTTTAGTCATAGATCTAAAACGGTTGCATTTGAACTCTTTGTTACAGAGAATGGATGAACCAAATAACTTGAAACTCGTAATTACAAAATTGTAACAAATCTGCTCTATTCCTGTTAAATTGCAGAAAAATCGGCTGGGTGGTTCCGAAATGAGAGCGATGTAATATCCTCTATAGATAAAAATGACTTGTCAGCCAACCTAATATCTAACACTACTGTATACGGCTCGATTCAGGGATCCATAAAACCTCAGTATTCAGGTAACTGCAAACTTTAGCCTCGAAACCTAGGAGGAAGTGAAGTTGAAAAATTTCTTGTAGGTTTGTATAACAAGTCTTTAAATGTATATTTTATACTTTATATGGCTTCGTTTGCTGCCGTTTCGATAGTTTCGGGTGAAATTCGATACCAATAGGCTTAATTTTCGCGGTTTTTACATTTTCGATATGTCACTGTGGTTTATGAAAGAGTATTTTTTATCCATGATTTTCTTTAATTGAAAGCTTCTAACTAACAGCCTTTTTTGGTAAAGCAATTCTAAGCCTTATACAGCCAAAAACAGTGCTCTCAGTGAACGTGATAATGTATGGCAAGTGGAAAAGTATTTATCTTAGGTCTGTAAAAGAAACTGAAGCACGATAAAAACTAAGTTTTCAACTCAATACTGTTACGTTAAAAGTATAGAGCAGTATATAGGTCAGATGTATAGAGAGTTTACAGAGAAGTATAGAACTTTTAGACTTTTACTATATGTTAATTTTGTCTGTGATTAGTACAAGGTGGGTCAAAAAAAAAGACCCAAGGGTGTTATTAAAAAGGAGACTGCGAGGCACGCCAAGCTGCCTGCCACGAGGATAGCCTTAAGGTATAGTGAGGTGTTTATAATTAACGATTGCTTTATGCCGAGATTTAAAAAAAATTCTATCCACTTTATTTATATGACAAGGTTGGGCTGAAAATATTACGCATACGTTTACGCTTCTTTGTGTCAGTTGCCATAGTTTAATGTGAGATATATGGTTATTGATATGGTTCCTGTCATCACAACTGAATGAATAAAATTCGTGTGCACATAGTAGCTTTTGTGATACATTATTGCGCGTATTTTTCTTCAAGTGAACGAAAGCAGTGCACTTGTTCGTTAGACGCGTTACACCAGTATCATCTCAAGTTTCCAGCCACGTCACATGCCGTACTCAAAATTACTTTGACTTAAATTTTTCACAACCGAACTATCTTTTTTAGCTCTGTGTTAGGGCGAGAGCTGCGCCGGACAATGTTAAATGATCGGTATTGGCCGAAGAGGATGAAGACTGGGGCGAAAATGAGCAAAGGATAATTTGCAACCACTTCGAGCGGTCTCGAACTTTGTGCTTTACAGTTATACGCCGAGCGTTTGTTTTACACCGTCGATTGAGAGAACCGCTTGTCCTGCCTGCGAACGCGCCGGGCGACCGCGCTTCGTAACGAAACTTTCACACTGAGATTCGCATTTCAATTTTCGCTGATTTATTTTCTTAACGACATCTTACTAAAGTCTGTGTAAGAATTTGCGGTTGGCTCTTTTTGGACATCCTTACGCAAAAAGTCGGCAAAATTAGGTTTTTTTGCCAAAAATTATATTGTCGGTGGTCCTGTTGTCTGCCGCGCTTTTTGCCAAATATTGAAAATTAGTGAAGATATGGTGGTTCATTGAGTATTCAAAAAAAAATTGATTCAATAACGAATAATATATGCTTAGAACTTCATATCTATCCAAAAAATAATCGTAACTGTTATGCATAGAAAGAGAAGTAACTGCACAAGTGCAAGATTTTATCGAATATACAAAGTGGTCAAAAATTCATGCACAAGAGTTCAATCGATTCCTGCTCGGCACTGCGGGCATCACTTTGGGAGTGCTCTCTTTTAAAAAGATAGCCCTATTTCTAACTTAAATTTTAATATTTTAATTTTTTAAATTAATTCGTTACTCATCGTGTCACACCAAAATTTTTAAAATTGAGAAATTTTGTTAGTTTGTCAAGTTATTTTGAATAGCTTGGTTCAGGTTTATTTAACTGAGATGAAACTTACCAGAATTAATCTACAGATGTTAGCGTATTGTTTGAAAAAAGAATTGTTAAATTCGATCATGGCGCTGCAAAGATATGATCAACCAAACATGAGCACTCATTTCTGGGCCAGTTATCATATCATATCTTCAGGCACCGCAGACAATCTGCTCTCAAATAGGTGCTTATCTTTGCTTGGTCCTATCTTGATGACGCCATGACCGAAATCAATAATTCTTTTTTCAAACAATATGCAACATCTTTATTTTATTTTTGGTAAGTTTCATTTCAGTTGAATTAACTTGGGTCAAGCTATTTCAAAACCAATTACGCCATTAAATTTTGATTGCCCTATAGGTACAAAATCTTGTGTCCTTTAAAATGGGCATACAATGACAAAAAATGGATTAAAATTTGGAATTTGGTTGCTATTTCTCGAAGTTGTAAGAATCAAAGTGTAGATACAGTTGGGGTGTACCCAGTATTTTGTGCGAAAACTCGTAATTTCAAAAAGTAACATAAAGTAAGGAAAATGAATTAATTTAAAAGATTAAAAAACGAAAATCGAAGTTAGAAGTAGGGCTATCTTTTTAAAAAGCCGCTCCTAAAATGGTGCTTGCAGTGCCGAACACGAATCGCTCGAACCTTTATGCATAACTTTTTGGCCACCCTGTATTGGACTGAAACATTTGCAGGTTGTTGCATAAAGATTTGAAAGCTGCTATCAGCACAATATCTTTGCACCATAAAAATTGTAGTGTTTCCTGTAGTAGTTTTTTTTAAATTATCTATTACATATTTATAATGCACAGATAATATGATTATGCAAAAAAACTATAGCATAACTGTGCATTTTGCAAAAGCTACATGGGGATAATAATCGTGATCGTGCCAGAGTATTTGCGCAGTCATGCTGTCAAAAATGTTGCAATATTCCATGCTTGCACACGTTTATTTTATAAAAAAGAATGGCAGATGCGCTTTAAAGATGGATGGCGGTGAAAGACAAAGAATGACAAATAGCGTGGAACTAGTCGGGTGCATGATGTAGGAGCGGCCTGACGCTCGTTAAAGGACTGGTTGATGAATGAGCACAGTCGGACGAGCGCACACAGCAGGAAAAACAAGTATTTCCAAAGTTTAACAGTGTAAAAAGGAACTGAGAGTACTACTACATTGGATTAAAAACTGAATTTCTTTAAACTTCGATCGTGATTGTTGATAAGCAAAATAATGCCAGAACCTTCAAAGTGTTCAGTTTCTAACTCATTCAAAAATACAAAAGCGTACAAATTTTCCTCGAAGTGACTATTCTAATTTTTATGTCAGTATAGGAGAATACATATTAAAGCTGTAATTTTTGCGGCTTCAGGATACGTTCTTAAGGCATACGCCGATAGACGAATAAATTGCACCCCAAGCAACTGAGAAGCGTGGACTCCACCATGTTTATATCAAAGTTTCTTAATCGATAGAAAACGGTAAATGATTAGCTATGGTAATGTGTTTTTTACAAACTAAAAGGTCTAAGTGTATACGCCCCTTAAAACATTTACTTTCAGCTATTGTGAACTGAAACAGAGCACGCCACCGAGCCGACACAATGATGCCATCTTTGATTAATGACTTCGCCGCCTTTGCCGGCCCCCTCGCAGCGCCTCGAGCACACTAGGCTACGCTTTGCACGCACACGCACCCCGTCGCTGCCAACCATTTTAACATTTGTTGGATTGCTGGCGCTCAACCAGCGCACAAGGGATTGTAATAGCGGCGTCTCTGCCGTAGGTCGCTCTATCTCTACTGTCTGTTTTTTTACTGTGCACTTCACTGATCCTTATCCCAAAATAATACGCTGCCAGTGTACACGCTTCTTTCTAATACTGTTTTGCAATTTTTGTATTAGATTGATATCAATAGTGCTATGGCTCTTTGTTATTCAATATTTTTTGGCCAGTTATGTAAAATTTATTTGACGGAATTAGGAATTTGCAAGGTATAATTGTTATGTGCTTCAAATCATTCATAGGATTTCACTACTGATTTTTGTAAAACTTGATCAGTGACTCCTCCCTTTTATAGGAGACCCATCCTTTTCTCCCCATCGTTAGTTTGAGCTGCAATATGTAGCTGATCACCGATGAAAGAAGGTAGACCCTATGATGAATATTTAGCTCTTACGCTGAAATCTTTAATATCCGGCACCTCTAACATTCCCCAAGAAGTGCCTGTGCTGAAGTTCAAATCATATTTTAAATGGTATCCTTGAATCCTGTAAGCGCCTGAAACTCGCAGGAAATGGATTCTGTTGCTTGAGTGTCTGCTCTAATCCATTCGATATCAGGCGTGCCAAAGCTGAAATTTCAACAACGGGAAGGTGGTCCACCAAACATTTTAATCCACTGTTGGCCCTAGCAAATAAACTGATTCCACTTTCAGATTTCTTAGCGAAAATGTCTGCTTTAAACATCCTACTCGTTGTAGTCGCGAACGTTTCAATGTCATATTGGATGAGACAAATGAAGAAAAATATTAACTAACTTTCAAAATCTGTTCGTGTTTAATCTCATTAAATTGCATACCTTCGCAGCAAAAACCAACTCATATGCCAATCAGAGTTCCATTGAAAGTTTTACAGAAACGAAATATTCGTATCTTTAGTCGGTAATCGGCCTCATACCACTTTATGCGCAGTCGCGCGTGCAATATAACAAATGTATTTTAGCGCGAATAGACAGATTTCCAGAATTGGCGTTATTGCAAAAGAATTCAGTAATTCAGTTTCAGGAGTCGCTTTTATCAAGTTAGCGACTGCTCAACTGATTAATCGGCCAACTGATTTCGTCTCGAAAAACGAATCCAACTCGACTGAGTTCCAGCGCAGAGAATATCTGTATCTGTGAAGGCAACAATAGTCATTCTTTCCGATTGAACGTACCATGGCGAATCAACCACCGTGAGTCAATTAAATGTGAAATATTTTTTTGAAAACATGGGAACCCTCTTAGCTGTCCCCCTACTGAATACTGTTTTGTTTTGTCTCTCAGTGTGCCAAAAACTTGCACTCCTCTGCATGTGGAGATCAAAAAAGCAGTTTTCGGAAACTTTTTTTCCAAAGGGTTATGTCCTTAGAGTACTCGTCTAAATATTTTATGTAAAGAGCATCAAAAAGACTCCAGAAGTAGAACTTCAAGATGAGATCATGCTCAGGACAGTTGGGCCACTGTGCGCTGAACACCATTCATTCATAACGTGTCAGAAAGACATTGATCTCCTGTACAACAGTTTGATTGCATGCAATTAAAGTAGAAAATCTCTTTAGTAGAGTTTCGATAATTGTAGAGTATACTTTTGGATATTGGTCGATGTGCCTTCTTGCCTATGAATATGTACAGTATTCAGTGCAAGTGGAAAGGTTTTTGGAAACGTACATTAGTGGAATATTGGATAATCTCGGATGCATTTAATAATTTTTGCTATTTTAGCCCTATTCAAGCGCCGAACAATCAAGGTTTTCAAAACTTTGGCTCCAATGCAGGCATTCAAAATGGCCCTCAGCAGGGTGGAACTCAGCACAATCAACAAGTTCAAGGAAATATCAACTCTGGCGCTGCTGCTGGACAACAGTAATTATAAAATATCTTTCTTACTAAATATAAGCGACTGCTTGATGGGTATAAGCTGAATTATGGAATAAACAAAGAAAAGATAGTTTCTTAAGAAACTAGTTATTGTATTAAACATCATTATGCATCAGTTTTAGTCGCTTATCGCAAGTCAAAAGGAGCTAAAGGTCACCTAAATACACACATGTAAAATTTGGATTCCAGAAGTTTAATTCGTTTTCTGTGAGATAGTCTTGTTACACAAAAAACCGCTTTCAGTTATTGCTTGAAAAATAATGATTGCTCCTAACTGAAAGACTCTGAACAGCAGAAGTTTCCTCAACAATTTAATAAGATATAGCACCCCTACAATAATACGATCAGCTTCTAATATTGATCTCAAAATACAAAAACACGTGATAATTCATTTCATTTCATATGTCCTCATTTCTTAACTAAAATATGATTTCCTATAATTATAATTTTACTGGATTTTTAAAAGTAATAATTTGTTGGCTGAAAAAGATTGGGAGTAATTTTGAGTAAATTTTGCAGCAATATCTTTAACAACCAAAATAACCAGGGCAGGATGGTAGGCGGTCCAGTCTATGGAGGAACGATCAATCAAGGAGACACGCATTATTATTCACAAAATACTCGAAAAGAATAAAAATGAATACTTGCGTATTCAATAATCGATAATTCTGTTGTGATCTGGCGAAACAGAAATCCTGTTGCTTTTATTCAATCATTTAACTTTTTTGGTAGCCACTAAGTTAATTACATCTGAAACAGAAAGTGTATTTCGTGATCTACATGGTGAAAATGTCGAAATATATACATTTCTGGATATGTAATATTAAGCAACGCTATTAAATAGCAATAGTTCCAAAATATATGCAGATTGTGGATACAAGTTGATTTACAAACGCATCTCTTATTTATGGTTATTTTTTGTTAGTGAACTATTGAATAAAAATCTAGTCGAGTGCCTGTATTACGCAGCTTATGGCAAGTAAAAAGGAAGTAAAGGTTACGAAATATATGCATTTTAATAAACTAGTATTTCAAAGATTAACTTTTTTCTTTGCAATAATTCACTAATGACAAATACTGGTTTTTTATTACTTAAATAAAACAGCCACCTTTAACCGTAGGATCCTCACTAGCACAACTTCCCTTCAGGAATTAATGTATGAATAGTTCAGCTTCATTCAGTAGTATTTTTACTTTGATATTAATGCTGAAATACAATAATTTATGATAATTTATATGAAATAATTTGGCTTTATCATTTTGCTTTTTATAACCAATGTAACTGAAGATCTTTCATACGCTAATTACAAAAATTAATTTAAAATTTAGAATTTTATAACTGAGCCATATTTAGCAAAGCTTCACTTCTTCATCTATCACATTTGCGCCAAACGCCAAAGAATGATAGCGAGAAATGCTCCGTATTTTGTCTACCTTTGCGGAATATTTTATTAATGCGCAATGCAGAAAATAAATAAAGTCAGCATATTATCACGAAAATCTTTCGTTAACGGATGGAGAAATAAAGTACGATAGAGTTTGCACAAGCCTGACTATGGTGCGACAGGGTTTGTCAAATTGCTTACGTAGTCATTTTTTGGCTTTACCGATTTAATTTACTTTACTTAACCGGCCCAAAATATATTTGCTGAATAAAACTAGGTTGCAGTTTTTGATAATTTCGATCTCTAACAAGCAACAAAGTAGTGGCAGTGTGGTGGACGGTCCAGTTAGCGGAGTAAATACCACTCAAGATGGCACACATAATCTGTATATATTTTGAATTTCCTTGTGTTACAAAAACAAGAACTCTATTTCAACAAGTAAACAGTTTTATAGCAGCTTTATTTTGTAGACCGAACGAGAGCCAAGAGAATCAAGAGCGTCGAAAAGCATACGACGGTTTCTTCAAGAAATACTTATCTAAGGATGCTAATCAAGTGAGTTAGGAGAGTTTGTTCAACGCTAAAATTTTTATGAGTGACTCAAACTTATTGCAGAAGTTAGGTCGCGATTCATATCCAATCAAAAAAGGCAAAATATTGATTATCAACAACGAAAAATGGCCAAGAAAGCTGTGCAATAGTGAGGGTAAGGCTATAAATGAAAAAGGAGAAGTAAATCGCAAAGGTACCAATGTGGATCGCGATGCACTGAAAAAGTTGGCCGAGTACATTAGATTCGAAGCAGAAGTCAAACAGGATCGCACCGTGCAGGTTCGTTCGGTAACAAACCATTTATAGGCTATATGGGCTATACGGCAAGTAAAATTGCAATGTATAATATGATGATATATTTGTATTAAGGCAATCTAGTGTTATTTGAAAGTAAATTTTTGCTGTTATTTAAATAACTGCAGAATACAGTAATTTTAATTCCATTTATTAATGCCATATCAAAATGCTATGGACGATAACTTGATTTTTTAATCAAGATTGTGCAGTTCTAGTTATAAGTGAACCCTGCTTTGAATGGGCTTATTTTCGATTAGCCAAAATCTAGAGCGCTCTTTCACATTGAAGCAGTTTTCCGTATCACAGAAAAGATACATGTTGCCCAACTTAAGTTTAAAAGTTGCAATAACTTCAATTTTTCTGTTTAGTAGCACACAATCTTTGCATTATTTGGAAAACCGCAATATTCGCATGATCTTATTTTTTTTGAAAATTTGCTAAAGGGCGAATTAGTTTTAGTGTTTCTTCTTCTGTATTACAGAACGGCGCAAAAAAAAGAAGTTAGGCGACGCAACTATCGAAAGGGGTAGCGCTTGTGGCCCAAGTTTTAACCGTATGGGGTCCTAGTATGGGGCTTCCAGTGGACGGAGTTTGGGCCGCCTCCTATACAAATTATCGTTGTGGTACTCGAAAAAGTGCGAATAAAGGGCCTCAAATCGGAGGTGACTTTTGAGGGTCACTGCAAAGCGGAGAGTTAAGCTGGCGAGCTGATTTTTGGCACAGAGTTAGTACACGAAAGTGCTAATGTTTTCCGAGAAAATTTTGGCAATTGGCTAAAACTGCCCCATTGGGCGATTTTAGGCAGATTTTTTGGCACTTTTTTGGGGATTTTTTGGTAAATTTCTGACCAATTTTCTTTGAAGCCCTTTATTCGCATTTTTTGGGATCCCGCAACGATAGTTTGTATAGGAGGTGGCCCAAACTTCGCCCACTTGAAGCCCCATACTAGGACACTATACGGTTAAAATCTGTGCCAAAAGCGCTACCCCGTTCAAAAGTTACGTCGTCTAACTTCTTTTTTAGTGCCACCCTGTGCATTTTCTCTTAAATTTGCTTCAATGCATGATAACAATTTCGAACTTTTCAAAAGTGAATAATATCTCAGAACCAAGTTCTTTTCCATAAGGAGCTCTCACTTGATAGTAATAGCTTCGACGCGAAATGATGATTGCAATGTTGACTGCTGTTTGCTATGGCTACCATTAAAAACTAAGAAAGATAACACATAGTGCCCAAATGTGCTTCGCAATGAATCTTAAAAAGGAAAGGTAAAGAAAGAATAACAGAAAATACTGCAAAATAAAGTATCAGGTAGGAAATGATGTCATTGAACTGTGATTAAACTTCTTGGTAAAGTATATCTGATCAATTCCGGTATAAACTATCGCTTCGCGCAGCGATGGGTAATGTTCAGCAGTTGTAGAATATAATGCTATAAAAGCTTTCAACAATTCATGTTCGCAAATCCAAAAACCTTATTTTGCAGATTTCTTATAAACATATTGAATCGCAACTTGCATCACTTTCGCAAAAATGTCTCCCTCGCACCTGAGAGATTTGCTTCTACGCGAATAACTTCATTCTCTTTCAAGCAATCACATATCTGTGGTGCTATTTTTGAGACTGAGGACACCTTTTCATTGTATTATTCATTCAGATTTATTTTTTATGGTTGTCTGAAATTCCTTTGAAGTGATAATTTTCAATTTCAGCAAATGAAGGAGGACCTTGACGGTTTTGCAAACGGAGAAGATTGGAAAAATTTGGATGCTGCAATTGTATGCATTCTGTCTCACGGTGGAGAACACAACAGCATCTTTGGTACAGGCAATTTCGATGAAAAGCTAGAATTTGCTGAACTGTTGAAAGATTTATCACAGCAAACTGATTTGCAAGGAAAACCGAAGATATTCATTGTTCAAGCGTGTCGGGGCGGAAAATGTATGTTGTTTTCTTTGTAATATTGTTGATCAGTTTTTTTTACTAAACTATAGGCAGTAAGTGGCAGTGAATTTGGGGATGGCACAAGATGAACGTAATTGTTTTAAAATCCTGCGTCCCATGATCGGCTTTTAATGGAACCGTAAAGCACGGGTTCCAGGGCCACTGGCTCATATTAGTACTAAGGGGCTCTATTGATCTAGGCAACACTTTCGGGATCAGTTACCTTTATGTGGCGCTTTCTAAAATTCAAAATTCTTTGTTATTTGCATATTTAATCCTTTCAAAGCAAAATTCTGGTATTTCAATGGGCAAGTGAGATCAATATCCGAATATGAGAGACAATCCTTGAACCTAGCCACATATCTACATTTTCACCCTTATTGAGTTGATTATAATAGCAATGGGGAAACTTGGCAGCGTTCTCCCTCAGGCATCACTAATACTATATCCTCCTTATACACGAATTTTATTTTTTTAATAGCAATAGAATCAACATTATATCAATTTGCAATTTCAGATGACAATAGAGAAGCAAGCAATGATGGAAATGTGGAGACTAGTGACAAAATAGAGTTTGAATCTGCCGAAAACCTCTTTAACTTGGCCTATCCAATTTTCGCTGACGCTCTACCGTCACAGGGAGCAACGGCTGACTCGAATTACCAATCTCAAGCTGCCGATATTTTGGTTCTCTGGGCAACTGGATGGGGTTTCGTGGCATGGCGAAATGAATGCACTGGCTCATATTTTATTCAGGAACTAACCAAAGCCATAAAGGATAAATCAGAATTACACATGATCGAATTAATGGAGCACGTGAGGGGTTTACTTAGTTTATATATTAATCTGTAAAATTAAAACGGAAATAACTGACACCATGTACAGTCGAAACCGGATAAGTGCAATTTGATCGGGCACGAAAAATTGTTGAACTTATCCAGTTTTTGCTTATATGCGCTTGCTTTTGCTCAAATCCTTAAAATAAGCATATTGGAGTAGTTACATAGCATTTCTACTTAACAAAGACACTTTTCAGAGCAAAAAGAACGTTTTCAAAATCGAAAAGTACATTTTTTATAAAACATGACCAAAAAATGCCCTTTTTGACATGGAAAGTGTCCTTGTTAAAGTGGAAATGGTATAATAAACATTCCTAATTACTAAACAAAGCTTCGCGATAACCGAAGTTGAAAGGCGCTTTGAGTGACATTGACATTGTTTCGATGCTCTATACATTATATGCGCAAATATTTGAGTGACATTTAGGCGCGGTCATGCCTATTGCACTTATCCGGTTTTTGCACTTATGCGGTTTGCATTTATCCGGTTCTGGATCACGTACAAAACACAGTACAAAAGTTCGGGGCATGGAAAATTGTTGCACTTATCCGGTTTCGACTGTATCACCTGGTATAATTCTCCAACCAAAAATTAAAAAATATTAACTCAAAGTTCATTCGCAAAGAGTTATTTAATACCAAAATTGTAACGACGGTAATGGGAAACGTGGACTATTATCTTAAAACAGCTCCTCGAAATCTTCAAACCAATGGTCAACGCGACAAAGACGCGAATATTAGAATCCAACAATATAAAACGTAGTTTTTAGGTAATTCCCGCTGTCAGGAATCATTTTCAAGCTGGACCTCCTGATAAATATAATCCTGGAGAGTGTCCGCAGTTTCTCAGCAGTCTTGATCGCAAGCTGTACCTGAAATGTATCGCCTCGCCGCTAAATCCGTCAAAATAAGAAAAAACAGTGATTAAGCATGCTAAAAACCCAGTGTTTCATCTGAACTACGCGCATGTGCCACCCTAACACCATCTGTTGGCATAGTCTGTCTTGCTGGTTGTGGTATTGAGCTGCACTGTTGTTTTATTAGCTGTGCCTCATCGTTGAATAGATCAATAAATTAGCAGAATACGTAGCACCGAAAGAAGTACACCTTCACGACGTACAAAACGAAACTGATATCAGCGCTATCATATTACCTCATGGAAAGACAGCTGATAACCAATTCATACATTATGTAGGTATCCTTTAAAATGGTAAATTTATTGCTTTCATCTGCTAGAATGCTAACATAACTGCTGTCACAATATATGAATTGCATAAATCGTTAATAAGACTTGGTTATGATGATCGAACGTCACCTTCTTTTGAGTTTTAACTATTGTCTTCGTTCGCCAACAAAACTTACTGACATAACGACCGATTGACAATGGAGAGAGTTACACCAACGCTAACGCGCTTGTTGTTATTTGAGGCTATTATACTCAGCGCTGAGCATATCGGTCAGTCAGGCGGTCAGGGACCAATTTTATGAAACGAATATGAAATGCATTAACATGTAATTGATTAATCTGTTTCACATTTGTTTTATGAAATTGGCCCCAGGCTACATCCACATGATCCTGTTCCCTCTATTTGCTCTAAACTGAGGTAGAGGTGGCGAACTTAAGTAGCTAGGAGCTTGTTTCGTAAACTATCATAACGAATTTTACTGGCTCACGACCCTTATCCAACTTTTCCCGTTTCTCATTCCGTGTCTATTTTAGCCATTTTTGAAGTTTATGAAATGGTTGAAAGAGCACAGCTTTAGTTTCCTCTAATAGAAAAGTATGATAGATTGAAAGATCTTAAAATTTTTGCAGTCATCTTTATGAACTATACAACAACAACGTAGAAAGTGACGAAAACAAAATGTTCGAAATAAATAGCTTTTTTACGTTCATAATATGACTGGTTAAATTGTTAGAGTTAATTTTTTATTAAGAATTTCAAGGACCTTTCCATGACGCCTGGATTTTGGCTAATTGCACATATATGAGGTAAAAAAATAGCAGCCAAAATTGTACTACATCTGCCGCCCTGCTGATCAGTTGTTAATCAGGATTTCTTTGAAAGACTGCGCCCCAGGTTTGCCATGAGCGAATGCCGAGAGCTGCGCCTGACATTGATAAACGATCATGATTCACTGGAGCGGCTGCGGACTGGAGAAAAACTGCGAACTGTGAGGAGTACACGACCGGCTTCAGGCGGGTCTAGGGCTCGGCGCGGCGTAGCGGTACGCCAAACGTTACACTGTCGGCGGACAAAAACGCTCGTCTCGCCGGCGAAGCGTACTGGGCGACTGCGGTACAAAACGAAATTTCCACAGTGCGGTTTGCTTTTCAGTTCTACTTTTACATTTTCATTAATATTTTTCTAAATCTAGTTGAGATTTTGCAGCCGAGACTAGTTTATGCGTTTTTATGCAAAAAATCAGCAAACTTCAATTTTAATTACCAGCAAAATTTAGAGGCAACAGCTGTGATTATAGCTACTTTAAATGAAATAGTGAGATATGAAAAATGTTTTAATAGGTGATCATTTATTTATGAAACAAAAAGGTTTTACTAATTATAATTAATGCTTGGTAAATATTTCCTTGGAATTCGACAAATTGTCGCAATTGCCATGCATAAAAATGGAAAAAATTATGTCGCTAAGCGCACGATTCATCGTTACTGCTATACTTTTGCTTCCGTAACTTAATTAAATTCTATTACTGTCTTCATTGCCTAACGAAAAATTTTAATAATAATAATTTATTCTTATTGACTCTTTTACTTTGTCAACCAACTAAAGGTTATTAACTGAGAAAACATTGCATTGAATTCGGAAATCGGGTCATATTAATCTATGATATTTTGCACAGCTGAAGTTGAAGTAGAGAGGGATCCATTCAGTTCAAAGAGCTAGGTCTCTCAAAATAAGGTAATGCGATTGCAGAAAATAACTCAATAAATTTATTTCAGGAATCAGTTTTCCCAGAGTTAACGACTGAGCTGGAACGCCCAATCAACCAGTTGAGTACTTTTCGAGCGTGAATCATCTTTAACCGAGTCGCGACACTGAGCCTTTGCGAAGCTAAGAAAATATTAACTGCTTCACTTTCTGAATGTATACAGCATGAAGGAAGAGCATCGCAACGCGATCGAAAATTGTCGACCAGGACTAATTCAAACGATCGTCAGCAGCAGGTGCCTTGAAGTGCTAATTGATCACCTTGGATCGCGAGATCAATATGGAAACTACGGACTGACGCCAGAGAATATTATCGAAATAAGTGTACGTTATGGAAACTTTGAAATTAATTTTATCAGTGCCCCAATTTTTAAATTACTGCATGAAAAATACTTCATTCATATATCCAAGTCTTCGTCTAGGGAGTAGGGAGTCCGCATATAAAATAATAAAACCACTGAGCATCGTAGAACTCGAATGTTTATTTAAACTGACTATCGTTGCGTTTTCTGAAAGGCAAACTCTGTGGTCGTCATTCTGAAAGCAGAAACTGCACATAGTCTTTTGCGGTTTGTTAGTGTCGCTCGTACTCAAAACGCTCGCTTTTTCCTCAAAATGTTTAAAAATAATCGAATAATTATATCTATCCTTTGCATGACTCTTCTGATTGATGTTGTCATCAAACGTTTAATAGTCTTAAGCTTTGAAAATGTTGTAGGAATTTTACATTCCTACATTAAAATGTACTCTTAACTATAAAAGAAATCTAATATTAGCATGAACTTTGAGAGAGAATTTATTAAATTAATTACTGTTACAGGGAGGGCATCACACGTCGGAAGCCACCAAAGTAAGAACGTTATTGGCAATATTACCCACAAGAGGCGAGAATGCTTTTGATCGTTTCATCAGCGCAGTTCGTGCCACCAACCAAATAGGATTGATTGAAATTCTTAACAGTAAGTAATTTTGATCCCAAATTTCGAAATAAATATTCCTTTATAACTTTAGCTAATATGCCACCTAATCAGCAAATTCCAGTACAGGGATCAACGTCTGCTGCATCAAAAGATGCACCTGCTTCATTGCTTGCGTGCGTTTTATATTTTATATTGTTAAGAACTAGTCTACATGTTATGGTTAATTTGTTTTGTTAAATAATTTAGAATTTCGTACTTTATGGAATGAACAAGAATCAATTTTCGTTTAGTTTATAAATGAATCCGTTAACTCAAATTCTTTACAAAAGTTTTCGTTCGCATGCTTTCACATGCGCATAATGCAATATGAATAATCTACTAAAAATATTAGTTTTCCTTATGTCTCAATATTATGGGAAATTTAATTAAGTTGGATACGTATTTGTGATTAGCAACTCTTCGGATATGAGATTTATTCTTTACACGATGACTGAGTGTAAAGGTTATTCTACAGGATGTCGCAAAAGTAAGGTCATCAGGGGCTTATTTCAAAGAAGACAGCGAGTCACCTCAAACGACCTACAACAAAGGATAGTCCTTGGGTAGTCCTTCATATTGCGGGGGTGCGCGGGAACTGCTACCTCAGTGTGTACCTGAAACTGGTAAAAAAGTCGCCTAACCACTTTCCAGAAATGCCACTTTTTTGTTCTCTGAAGCGCGGAATGTGCGCATAGCTGCCGGAATCGGGTGAAAAATGATTTCCAGAAAGAGATGCATCGATTGGTATCCTCAAGTTCCCAGAAACTCTCAGGGTAACATCGCGGTGGGACTCAACATGTGACTTCCTTAATGGGATGTGGCAAATCGATATTTTTACGTTTTTTGCAATTTTTCTGACTTTTTTACATGCTTTTCTTGTTTCGCATGACATTTGTGGGTAAATAGCGCTTAATGATGGCGAGTTCATCAATGTTATCCGAGTTTTGCTGATAAAGTTGATCACAATAAATACACTCAGCACTAGAGGTTGGATTCATTTGCTTATCATTTTTCGGTAAAACTCGAACAGTCTGTATGAAAGTGCAATCATTAAGCGCTCTAAACGTCATGCAAAACAAGAAAAGTACGCAAAAAATTCAGAAAAATTGCAAAACACCGAAAAATATCGATATGCCACACCCCATCAATGGAGTCAATATAGTGTGTCCCGCCGCGAAGTAACCCTGAGAGTTACTGGGAACTTCAGGATACCAATCGATGCGTCTTTGACTGGAGGTCATTTTTCAACGGTTTGCAGCCTCTGTGCGCATATTCTGCGCTTCAGGGAACAAAAAAAGTGACATTTCCGTAAATTGGTTACGCGACTTTTTTGCCTGTATCAGGTACACGTTGAGGTAGCAGTTCCCGCGCCCCCCCCCCCTCCCACAAAATGAAGGCCCACCCAAGGGCTATCCTTGGTGGTAGGTAGTTGGAGTTCGCTCGCTGTCTTCTTTGAAATTACCTCCTGTAGGCCTTACTTTTGAGACACCCTGTATATGCAGTACGATTTTGCATAGATGTTTTTGGGCTTCAGTAAATCTTCGTAAAGTATCTTTAAGCGAAAGGTTTTGAAAACTCTACCAATCGATAATCCAGTCCTATGGCTACAGTTAGCCAATAGACGTTCAAATATAATTTCGCCTTCTAACGAGAAATATTACCAAATCTCGTTTTTTTGCGCCATTCTGTACAATGCAGATTCCAACACCTGTGTGTGAGAAATATGTGTAGAACTGAACTTATATATGTTTCAGTAACGAACAAGGAAACGTGAACATTGTTCATGGTGTCATGAGAGTTGAAAGGGACTTTAATCAAATCGTCCACAATCACCCACCAGCGTACGTTAAGAGAATAATTTTATGCCTTGATATGTTGCTTTATATTCATTTAAAAGGAATTATTTACCATTAAGAACAAAGGTAGGACTCATTTGCAAATGCGCCCTAAGCAAGATTTTCGAATGTGTCAGTGTTTTGTACAAAAATTAAAGCACCCCACGATGCCAAGTTTGCTGCAATTTATTGTTCTCAATATCAATTTTATCGTTTATACGACAGTTTAATTATGTTGAGGTCGCTTTGAAAAATAAATTCCAAATTCAGAACCTTCGGAAATAACTAATGATGATTATTTTAGCCAACCGTTGCTATTTCCGTCTCCACCGACACCTGAAGAGTTGAAAAAAATGTTAGCAAGGTATGTTTTGCGCTCAGTTTATTTCTAAATGACTTTTTGATTTATTTTCTAACTATTACGATAGATTTAATTTTTACACTTCCAGTGGACAAATGAACCAAAATGTAGCATTGATCGCTAGAAACAAGAGCATTTTTTGATCTGATAACAACATTAAGAAATTATCTTGTTTTCTACGGTTAATATCACATTTTTACGAAATAACGCAGTCTAACTTTGCAGTTAACAGAAAGAGAGTGCAAAATCTGTGTAATTGCTGGTTTTAATTCATATCTCTAGTTAGGGTAGAAGCGCCTAAGTCTGGACACCAAAGTATTTCGAGTCTTATTCTCAAAGAAATTCTAATTTGCGCGAGATTGTTGCAAACAAATGATTAATGAGCAACAATCTCGCGCAAATTAGAGTTTCTTTGAGAATTAGACTCGAAAAACCTTGGTGTCCGGACTTAGGCGCTTCTACCCTACTGAGAACACATGAAGGGCACAAAATTTAACTTTAAAAACAAATATATTGATACGCTGTAAGCCTCCCTTACATTTTAACAGAATCTCTCTCATGATATAGAAATAACAGCAGCTCAAAATATATCACAGTTAAATAGGCCGCCCTGCACTGTGACAAAATTTTAATTGCGTGGAATGAGAATAGTCATTATTCGATATCAATTTACAAAATTGAATGAATGCAACTCAGTTAGTGGAAAGAACCAAAAAGTTGGTCTAAACATGAGTTAATAAACCATTAAAAGATTTTCTAAATTATTATGCAATAAATTTTATGTAAATATATGTAATCTTGAATTTCATACTGAATTCACATTTCAGCGTCCAACAGACACTAAAAGAAATATACTCGACAAAATTTCGTAATGTGAACCCTTTGTTATTGGATTGTTTCACGTATGCCATTGAAAACACTTGGGTTTCTTTGACGCTAAAAGAAGAAAAGAACGAATTACAAGCAACAGAAGATCATGCGGAATTGCTTGAGAAAGCATTTGACAAAGTAAAAATGCTGATAATCGAAGGTGATCCAGCAACTGGAAAAACATCTCTAATGCGAAGGCTGGCTTATGAATGGGCTTCTGGAAAACATGAACTGCTGCATTACGATCTTGTTTTATACGCTGAGTTTCGCGAAGTTTACACAAAGACTTTTAAAAGCATTGCCGATTTGGTTCTCGGTGACTTAGAGAAACATTTAGATGACAAGGATATTAAAATACTAAGACTTTTACTGAACGATGAACAGTTTTGCCAAAAGAATCATATCATGGTACTACTGGATGGTTATGACGAATCATCATCACCAAAACAGTGCTCAGAACTGAATTCTTATCTTACTGAAGCGACGATTAAAAAGCCCTTATTCTATAATGTTGTTATTACCACAAGAAAAGGTCCTTTATCAAAACTTCGTCAAGAAAAACGATTTGTTTTCGCCGAAGTTCTCGGATTTATAACAAAGCAACAAAAAGATAAATTCATATTCAATCACTTTTTCTCAACAGAAACTGATAACAGTGAAAGCATCACAGTTGTTCAACAGAAACTGAACAATAATCACAATTTGAATAAACTTGCTGAAACACCCCTATTTCTCACCTTCATTTGCTTGGTGCATAAAAGAATCATTGATGGCACAATCCTGGAATTGTATTGCAATATCATATGGTGGCTCATTGAAAGACGTCAACAGGCTTTTCCTAATCAAAATGTCACCGCTGATTTTGGATTTCCTAATAATATCGGAACTAACTTTGAAATCATTCAAGAGCATTATCTACATTTTTCGCAGCTTCACTGTCTTGGCAAAATGGCATTAATAAATTTACAAAAAAATGTATTTAAACTTTCAGATTGTGCTAAGTTTGGTCTGCAACCAATTATAGAACAAGTTGGATTGTTGAGAAAAGAGAGAACACATGACGATCCATTAATACCTACGATCTCATATTTTTTTCCTCATAGGACCATTCAAGAATTTCTTGCTGCTTTCTACTGCCTCTATTCAGATGATTCTATAAGCGAATGGTTGTTACCTAATTCGAAACTGAATACATCCGCAATGGATGAATTTTATAAATTTCTATTTCGAATCGCTTTATCAGACAAAATGCCAATACAAGCAGAGAAGCGCAAATATTATTTCGACAAAATCGTTGATATTGAACTAGATATCACATTCGATGCATTTAATACATCGACAGGCTTGAACAATGAGCTGTTAAATTGGTTCTTTTCACAATGCACAAACGTGCAAAACATCACTTTAAGGGACATTGAGTACAGTGCAGAAAATGCAACACACATGATGACTAATACATCCTTACACAATAAATCAGCCGTCGCATCCATACTGTCAAGTATAAAACTGCTCTCATTCCGTGACTTGATCGGGCTCCATTCACTGAAATTTGAATATCTTAATGCAGAGTACACATTTGAAACCAATTCTCAGCTGTCCATCACACATTGTTCATCCTTGAAAAATCTAATATTCACCGGATGTAAAATTGAAAGCAGCACAAACCTTGGTATTGCAACATTACCAGCAATCGACACTGTGGAATTCGACAAATGCACATTGGATTTGGCAGCATGGCAATCAATTACAGATCAAATTAACAACAGTAAAGTCAAATGTTTAAAGCTGACATTCGGTAAATATTCAGTCTTGAAGAGGACACACGGAGAAGATTACAATAAGGATTTCTTGGTCCACATGAAAAAATGCGACAATGTTGAAAAGATTGAAATTACAATCAATGATTACACGATTCGTCAAAATGAACTTATCACATTCAATGACTTGATCAAGCTCCACTCACTCACATTCAGTGGGTGCACATTCTCAGCCAATTTTGAGCTGTCATTCACGAATTGTTCATCCCTAAAAAATCTGAAATTCAATAATTGTGTAATTGAAAGTAAAATAAACCTTGGTATTGCAACACTGCCAGTAATCGACACTGTGCAATTCGAACTCTGCACAATTGATTTGGCAACATGGCAGTCAATTACAGATCAAATTAACAATAGTAAAGTCAAATGTTTGCACCTTTCTGCTGATTACTTCGTGGAAGAATACCATCCTGGTTTTTTACATCACCTGCATAAATGTGAACGCATTCAACAAATTCATGTCAACGATGTCAAGAACTGGAGTATTGATGATTATATTCTGAATTGCTATGAGGAAAAAGTGACTGCAAATTTAGCACAAACAGCACAAATATTACCAGCACTCACGAGCATTACTATTTCGGATGAAGACGGCAGGGGATTGGATGAAAGCAGAAGACTGAAAGAAAGTTACAAAGAACGAATTGAGAAGACTGGGCAAGGGAGAAATGCTGAATTTTCGATCAAATATGCGGAATATAAAAAAATGATAATTAGCCAAGCTCCAGCTTCTTTCTCAGCCAGCTCACCTCAGTCAAATGCTGAAGATAGGCAAAAACAGTTAGAAACGTGAGTTTTTGCCCAGTAACTTTTAAAAAATGTTTTGATTTCTCCTATACTACCTCACTTATAACTTAATTACTTTACGGAATTTTTCCATTTCAGTTGGGTAACTTCTCCAAATTACAACATTGACTGAAGGAAACGCTTGCTTTTCTGGTTTTCTTGTTGTATTAACCACTTCAAAGAATACTTTTATTTCCTGTTGTAAATATTGAATGTTGACAATTCGCGGCTGCTTATTTTGATAATAATACTGAATTATGCATTACCTATAGAAATGTAAACATTTAAGACTTGTCTAAGCATCAAGCTTTTTGTTCAGAACCTTGGCACGGTTGGCAAAAAGGTCTCAGATTTTGATGGTACTTTACATTCTGGGGTAATTCAGATCTGAATTTCCGAAAAACGCATCAGAATTTTGAAAATATTTTTGTGTTGAGATATGGCAGGAAATTTAAACTTAATCAGACAACTACAGTGATAAAACCAAAATCTTTGTTTCTATATACCATTCGATTGGAAATGGTGAGAGAAATCTGGAACTGACCGAAAATTTGAAATTGGTGTTAAACTAAGAAAGTTATTCAAGAAAGAACAGGTCGCATTTTCGCTTCTCATTTTTTCCAATTTTTCGGCAAGAACTTGGTCACAATTTCTTAGCAAAAGTTAGCCTAGGATTACTCCCCTAACTCTGGGCTATCCAATGATGTCATAAAAATTGCCACGCTCAAAGTTTTCGAATGAGCTACAGAACGGTCGAATTAGGTTACTCTGAGCGCAATGGCATTTAAAACAAATGTGTCAATATTTGATGCGCCCCACTGTACACTGCATATCGATCAGTAAGTTAATTACATTTTAGAAGCACACCAGCCCTGCCAAGTGCATCTGAAGCAGCAGGAGGACAATCAGAGCATTACAGTGATATATCAGTGCCACAACTCAATCGAGGCAACGAAGGCGAATCCCTAGTGCGAAAATTTGATGCTATCTGCGAAATGGAAAAGATCATACGCAAGTTTGATCAACTGCCGCCGGTAAAAGTTGCCGAGTTGAAAAGGCCTCTAACTGCGGTTCTCGAGAAAAGAGTGGAAGATTCAGACATAGAAATGTCTACAATGGTCGATTTGGATGATCTTTTAAACATTCGGATGGCTTCGGTGCTTCCCGATTGGGCAATACAGAAGATTCGAAGTGTAAGCGAGTTTATAAGACTTATTTGCTCACTATGCCAAGCAATACAGCCTACCAAAAGTTAGTTTTCCGCAGTGGTTAACGCTGATATTCATGATCATGCATTATCGCGAACGCGAGTAATTGACAGTTAGTAATTGATGGTCGCGCGGATGCTTTAGCGCTTTCTATTCCCACACCGCCAGGCGGCGCATAAATAACGATGCTAAAAGGCTGTGACGCAATACCAGCTGACCGCACTCCGCGAACCACTGATGTACTGATCTTAGTCCGCTATCTTTAAACTCAGTGAAAGTCACGTGCTGAGGAGCGACTGTATAAAAGGAGCTCACTCACAGTTTAAATTACTCGCTTGTTATAGCTTCGGGGGAGAAATTCGGCTCACCCAAGCTGTCTCACTCACTATGAACCACCATATTATGTATTTGTTTCTGTTGTATCATTACCTGATAGAATAAAGCTGAAAGAATGGAGACAACTACAAACAGTGACTATTTCGTCACAACATGCATCAGACAAGCGCGAAATTTAAATTACTGATTTATGTTTAGCTTCTTAATTTTTTGTATTTCAAAGCTGAATTCAAATCTCGATAACTTAATCTGCACAGTAAGAGTAACCAGTTGTGGCATTACTTTGAGGTCTTTCGTTGAAAACCTGCATTGAAATTTACGCTATCTAACTGAAGCGCAAAACAAAATATCATAGCTAAACTTTTTCTAATTTTTTCTAATTATTATTTACATTAAAGAAACTAATGCAAGTATTTATTTGCTATTTTCAGGCATCCCGGACCAGCGATGCATATTTTGTGTTTTGTGACGCGCTGACAAGGAGTGGCATTTATGGTTTGTTCATGTTCCTGAATGGTCTCAGGATCAACCAGCAAGAACATCTCTTTCATCTCCTCTGCACTGAAGAATTTTGCAAGGAACTACAATCGATCCTTGATTGAATCTTAACTGTTTCATTCTAGCAAACTGTTTTGAGTTTGATACGTTACTGTTGCTATACATGAAATTTTACATGTGTTTTTTAGTTCTTTTGCAGAGAATATAAATCTGTAAGTGTGAAAAATGTAGTCGTATATAAATTTAAATTAAAATAAATTAGACATACACTGAAATGAAACATAAGTACTGTATATCCCAGTCTCTTGTGTTAGCTACAATTAAAATTTCTTTTTGTCCATGAAAAACCAACGCATGATTTAGCATGGTTTTGTTACACTTCGTTGCATGAAACCATTAAGTGAATAAAAAACGATCATTGACGAACATCAAGTGAACAGTGAGCATTGCTCGTCATGTCTTATACATGATCAATCAAAAGATCAGTTAAGAGCATCCGTAATGTCACCGTTGACCGTAGATGGAGACTCTGCTTTGCCTGGTACCGTCATCGAATTATCTCCAATAAAATAAAGTTTTATTTACATTTGTCTAATACAGGATTTGGAATGACAACGAAATTGTAAAATAAATTAAGCGAACTCATTCTACTGATCTACTTCTGGTGTATATTCCATAGTGAATTCTTAAAACTTAACCATTAGCCTTGCCTCGATGAAGCTTATCCATAAAAATATTGCATCAGCTAACGCAGTAGCGGTCGCAAGCTAGCAAGTCCACCTTTAATTGTAATGAACTTTTTCAGTAAATTAACCGTCACGCATGTAGGCTAAAAATTCTACAACTGTATTGTCTCTTAGCACTCATACGGTTAAGCGAAATTGTAGTAGTCTGTGGTAATCGGTCTTTATAACGTTTTATATACGCAAAACGAAATCGACGTGCGATAACCAACGCAACCAATAAGATATTCATGACACAGAATAAAAAAGAAGCAGAGGCGCAGCTCGTCAAACGCATCTAAACATATTTGGGCATGTCTGGACATGCCCAGTATTATTTATTTCATAATTAGGCCATCTGTGATCATATTATATTGCGGTGATATTATACAGAATTGACGCGTGAATTCAGGTAATCGAGGCGGCAGCACCCACGATCACTTAATCAAGAATCCTTAGTAGTTCCTTGCAAAATTCTTCAGTGCAGAAGAGATGAAAGAGATGTTCTTGCTTGTTGCTCCTGAGACCAACCAGAAACATGAACAAACCATAAATGCTGCTCTTTGTCAGCGCTTCGCAAAACACAGAAAATGCTTCACTAGTCTGGGGTGCCTGAAAATAGCAATCAGATACTTGCATTAGCTTCTGTTGTGTTCATTATCAATTTGAGAATAATTTGAAAAAAGTTTTGCCATAATAAAGGGTGACTCAATTTTTTCGGACCTATTTGTTTTTTGAATAACTTTTGTTAAAGTTGTCCGATCCGCTTATTTCTTTTTTTGTTCGATTCGCAAGAAACTAAGAACCTTTCTGGTACCATGTTCAGCTCAAACGGATAACTATGAAAGGAGTTACAAAGGTTTTATGTGAGGTGCCCTATTTATCAAGAAATGAGGTACAGGTTCCGCCACTCTGTGGTGGATTTCTAATTGCTATCATTTCTAAACCACGCAACCAATTTTGTTGAAATTTTACAGCAATGTAGCAGGTTGGTTGAGTGCTTGTTATTATGAGTTTCAAGTTATTTGGTTCACGCATTATCTGCAACCGTGCATTCGAGTACAACCGTTTCAGTTCTACTGATTTCACGCCGAATTCAAAATTTTATTCCTCGAATAAGTTGATCCAGAATAATCCAACTGAGCTGAAACTTAGCATACATAATCTGCAGATATAAGGGATTTGTTTGAAACAAGAATTATTGAATTTAGTTACGGCATTGTCAAGATATGGTCAAGAAAACACAGGCACTCATATTCAAGCGAGGTGCATGTGACGCTCATAACCATACCTACACGCGTCCTTGAAAGTGAGTGCTCTGTGTTTGCATGGCCATATCTTGACGACACAATGACTAAATTCAATAATTCTTTTTTCAACCAAAACCCCTATATCTTTAGATTATTTATGCCAAATTTCATCTGATTCGGATGCTTCTAGACCAAGTTATTCAACAAACAAATAGTCGCAATTCGTTGGGCGCATCTTATTTTTCGATGAAAAAAGGATACCTCACATAAACCCTTGTAACTCCCTTCATAGTTGTCCGTTTGAGTTGAACATGGCACCAAAAATATTCTTAGTTTCTTGTGAATCAAACACAAAAGAAATAAGCTGATCGGACAACTTTTATAAAAGTTATTCAAAAAACAAATAGGTCGGAATAAATTGAGTCACCCTGTAATTTTTTGCTTCTGATGATAACGTAATTTTTAGTGCAGTTATTTCCGATGGAAGACCTCAAACTAATGCAGCTACTGATAAATGTACTACTGTGTTAATTATGATATTGCGATTTAAATTATATGTTCTATGAATTTGCTCACACTTCGGATCTTCTTTACTGCCGAATTAGGAAGCACCGAAGCCATTTGAATGTTAACAAGATCCTCCAAATCGACCATTGTAGACATTTCTATTCGTGAATTTTCCACTCCATTCTTGAGAACCGGAGTTAGAGGCCTTTTCAATTTGCTAACTTTTCCCGGCGGCAGTTGATCAAACTTGCGTATGATCTTTTCCATTTCGCAGGAAGCATCAAATTCTTTCACTAGGGATGCACTGTCACTACCATGATTGAGCTGTGACATTGAACTGGCACTGGAATGCGCTGATCGTCCTCCTGCTGGTTCTGGCGTGCTTTGCTTGATTTGCCTAAAATGACATCCGACTATTGCTTATTATGCAGGCTACTGATATATAGCAATAATTGTATTTAATAATTACTGCAGTCTATTGGATCTACCAGAATTCATATTCTCTTGAGTACTATGATTGTTTTAAGTTCCAGCCTGCATATGGCCAACTTGAATGCCTGAACTGTGGACGAATGAAGTAGTTATTGCGTTTTTTGTCCCTTGAACAAAGATACGTTCGCAAAATTGCGAAAATTAATGAGTAAGCCTGAGATTTTCGAATGTACCATAAAATAATGTTCACGGAGACCCTTTTCATCTGCATAAAATACTGCTAATCATTACACAGGGTGACCCAAAAAAACGAGACTTGGTAATAATTTTTTGGTGGGGGTGAAGTCAAGCTTAGATTTCTACTGGTTGCTTGCAGTTCGTTACTTATTAAAAGCGTAATAATTGAAATACACACGAAGTATGAGTCATTATTTGAAGAAAGTAAGGGAGTATGACAAGAAACCAAACTACTTTAATAATTTATCTAAGTGCACAACTTACGGTTGAAATAATTTTTCCCTCTCTTCAACTTTATACTGAGACGAGGTAGGTAAAGAAGTACATGGCGCTTGGGAATTATTAGCATTTGTTGGAAAGACCTTTACAGTTACGGGTCGGTCTTCTGTTTGCTTGCTGGCGCCCTCTTGATTGGCGTATTCAGGACCATTTTTTGAGCCAATCTATAATATGATTCTGGACTAATATACCGTAAAACCCGGATATAAGAGACCCCGCTAGAAGTGAAACTCGGATAAAAGAGACATTTTTTTGGCGGATTTTGTGGCCAAGACCCGGAATTTAGAGAAAGCACCCCATAAAAAGACAAAATCTTGACGGCTCAAACGGTAGAGTTGGAACTATACAAGCAAAAGGTCATAGGTGTCGCCACGATTAGCAACAGAGACGGTGTTTATTTGTTGGTGGTGTTTTTCTCTTTGCTTCTTGTGCGGGAAAGACAGGTGCCACAGTCCTTCTTTTATTCAACCACACAAGACTACAGTTTAGAAGGCAATGGCCTATGAGTTGAGACACACGAGACTGTTCCAACTACGGTTTTGTCACCGTATTCGGTGTAACAGATATCGCGAACCGGGCAAACTACTTCGATCGGCTTGCGCGGCGGTTCCTTTTCGTGT
>NIUQ01000578.1:0-45816 GCA_002796945.1 Plectus sambesii | reverse complement strand
ATGGTCTACGTTATGAAACCTTATCTTTATGGGACAAATATTTCATTCTCTTGTTACTGAATAATAAATAACGACTACAAATCAGCAAAATTTCACTATAATTAAAGTACGCGATATGAAATGGATCCACCGAACAGAGAAAGTTAATGTGATATTGTTAAGGATTACGGTGGTTTTCAACGTCAACCACAGCGTGGATATGGATGGCATGGAGGAGTTTGAGCAAGAAGGGGTTTGTGTTTTGGCATTATTTGGAGGTGTAAGAATGGAATTTTAATGAGGACGATTCTAGCAGCAAGCTCATGATGATCAGGGTAACTTGACGCCCGTCTCTCGACCGCTCTTCACCGTTGAGATCGAGAAGGGCAACGAGCGCTTGTGCTTCGAACTCGAGCTCGTCGATGCCCATGATGAGCATGGTCAATGTAAGTATTTATTGTTATTTTATGTATTGTTTTTATATTATTTGTTAATTTTGATTCAGTTTCCGAATAATTACAACGATTTATTACGTTCGCCCACTTCCTAAATTCTCGACACTGTTTAGTAATTAAGACATAGTTCCGACATTATACGTGTTTCGATTGGTTGAGATTTGGATGCTGCAAATAATAGTAATAGTTGGTAAGCATATGAAAATACGTGTCGACGTATTCTTGGTTGAAAATCCATCTCAGTACATTCGGTTTCGCTGAAAGGACCATTAAACTATTTTATACTCATTGATGTCAGTGTGATGTTGATAAATGATACGAATATGTCAAATGGGGAATGAAAATAATATGTTTTGCAGTCGATTACCGCGTCGAAGAGTTCTACATCGCTCCGACTGGTAGTGGCGAGATCGACCCNTATGAATATGTCAAATGGGGAATGAAAATAATATGTTTTGCAGTCGATTACCGCGTCGAAGAGTTCTACATCGCTCCGACTGGTAGTGGCGAGATCGACCCCAAAGTTTACAGTTCGTCGGGCAAATACATTGACGAGGTCAGTTGGATGCGCTTTGATCTTTGGCTTAAAGAGAGCGGTGATCCGTCATTTTGTTTTGTCATGTGCGGGAACCGGCGTTGAGAATAACGCGATGTTGGCGACTTTTTGCCTTTTTCTCGTTTTTGCTGATTTCATTAGGAGGTCAAAAATGCATATATTAAGAGTATTCGGCGATTTTCGTAGTGTTTTTCTTTCACACTGCATACTAACTGCGTCCCTTGATCGATTCGAACGTGTATAGTTAACATTGTTTTCTTAAGCGTTACGAGAAAATTGCGTCAATCGCCGCCGTTATGCCAAGTTTATTTATCTTCTGGCTTATCACTGTCGTTATAGGACAACATGTTTTGTCTTTTATTTTTATCAAAAATCTATTTTAAATTTGTTTTAAAAACAAAGATGGTTTAGAAAGTAACGATTTCATGATAGTTCCTAGATAATTTGCGAATGTCAGCGATATGAAAAAGCGCCCTATCGATCTAAGAAGAATTCGAGTATAAGATAACACTTTAATGTTGCCTATTAACGTAATTGTGCGTGGCAGAACCTAAAGCCAGTTGTCGGGCTCGCTCACCGAATAATTTGCCTACATCAATGCAGCTACTCTAGCAACAGTGACAATATTGACGAAAACTAGTCAATCAGTCTCAGTTCAAAAATGCTTGCTTGATGTATTTAACATCGTTTAATTTGTTTACTACTTTAATATTGATCATCTTTCATATTGAATATGTATCATTTAGCCACTAATCGCTCAGTTTAATTTACTCCTCTCCAGTGTATCCTTTTGAAGTTATCTCCCCAATGTTTAGTCCCGCTAGCGTTTTACAAGTAGAACGCATCGCTAATACCTCACGAGCAGTTAATATCGCTTGATCCATACATTTAAATGACGTCTCTGACATTCGCTGCGTGGATGAGAAATATATATATATATAATGGCTTTCTTTGCAGAATTTATACAATCTGTTGTTCCTGAAATTCCTGGAAGAGCGAGGCATTGATGCGCAGTTCTGCGAGAATCTGGTGCGCTTCTCCACTCACTACGAGCATGCGCAATACGTGGCGCTGCTGCAGAAGATCAAGTCATTCGTTTCCAAGTGATCTGGTTCTATTTGAGGCGTTCGTTCGACCGCGACGCCCTCTTCCCCTCCATTCAGTCCACTGTTGTTCTCGATTTACGATGAAAAAAGTCGAAATCTTTGCTCCTTACGTTGAGTAGTTTGGCTGCTTTAGTTTTTCTCGTCTCATTCATTATTGGCCATCGTTAGTGGTTGAAATTGATTGTTGTTCGCATGAAGAATGGAATCTACGAAAATAAAAGTTCTGAATACGGTAGCTCCGCAGCAATCGAATACTGCACTAGATAGAGAGAGAGTTGTGTTAGATTTGTTTCTACGGCGTCATGGACGATCGATGGTGGGCGTGTGTGCCTTGAGTCGTCCAGGTGGAAGCAGGGGATGGGTATTGAGGGCGCGATGGACGGCGCATCGGTTTCCGGGCGACCGGCCACCGCTACCTCCCAGTCCTCGGCAGCCGTCGTCACAACATCGCCAACCAGGTCCGCAACAATCGATTCGTCCAACAGGTTCTCTCATCCGCGACCGACCGATTGCCCATATCTCCTACGGGTTTGTACAGGTGTGGTCGTGTGTTGTTCATTCCTCCCCCCCCCCCCCTAACTTTCACCCATTTTCCCCTTCCCCCATATAGTTTCAATCCATTATCAAGATGCCTTCCGGTAGTCCGCGACCCAAGACATCTGCCGGCGGCGTTGAAATTGAACTGGTCTTCGTCGAGCCGCTGCCGCACGCTTACGAATGTCCCGTATGCCAGCAAGCATTGCGCTATCCCGTGCAGTTCGACAAATGCGCGCACCACTGCTGCTCGAACTGTTTGCCACAATTGATCAAGTAAGCACACATGGTATCGCGGCGCTTACGACCGGCCCGTCGCACCCTTTTGCTATCAGAATCGGTTACGACAGCTTGGCGTTGCCTTTTGGCCGACGATAACGCGTGCTCGTCGGTCGATCGGTGTCGCCCGAGTGGCGGGTCGGTCGTTGAGGCGGCGGCCGCTAGCCAACGCGGCCGCCGCCGCCTCGGTGTCTACGGTACTCTCCGTCAACTTCCTCCTCTTTAGGGAACATGGCGCAAAATGTCCCGTCGATGGCAAGCCGATCGATCGCGATCAGGTATCGGATTCGCACCCTGTTGCATTGACTATCGATCTCCTTTTCTTAGGTATACGTCGACAAGAACTTGCAAAAGACCATTCAACAGCTGCAAGTGAAGTGTACGTTCCACGAGAACGGCTGTAAATGGACCGGCCAACTGAAAGAAGTGCCCGTAAGTTTCGTCAATTGTTCAAGTAAGGCTGTGTAACTTGTGACATTGATCGGTATTTAGTCGCACATTCCCGAATGCGAGAACGCCGACATGGTCTGCTCGAAGGGTTGTGGCGTCATATACCAACGAAAAGATCACGAGAAGCACAGCGTCGAGGACTGCCTCAAGCGAGTGGTCATCTGCGAACACTGCGAAAAAGAAATCAAGAAACATTATCTGGACAGTCACTACAAGGTTGCCGTCTCATTTGCACCCTTGTTGGTGCTATCATTACCTCGTGTTTTAGGCGTGTCCGCGCTTTCCGCTCACTGCTGTGGAAGATCGACAATTACCAGCAAAGGTTCAACGAGGCCAAAGCCGGTTCGCGTACAACCATTTTCTCGCCGCCATTCGTCACCGGTCGGCACGGCTACAAAATGTCCGTTAGCGCCTGTCTCTACGGCGACGGCAAAGGTTAGAAGTTGAGGCGTTTGAAAAGCCGCTTCAATTTGTTAAAATTCCAGTTCGCGGCAAGCACATGTCGTTGTTCGTCGGCCTGCTTAAAGGAGACTACGACGTGCTGCTCAGCTGGCCTTTCAGTCATCGCGTCACGTTCACCCTGCTCGACCAGTGCCAAGATCCCGCCGGCCGGCACAACATCACCTATACGGTCAAGCCGAATACGACGAAAGAGAACCGACCGTTCCTGGGACGTCCGACGAGCGAGCGCAATGCGTCCTTTGGCGCACAAAAGTTCTGCGAGTTGGGGCTGTTGGAGAAGTTGGACTACGTTCGCGACGACGTCATGTTCATCAAAGTGCAGGTGGACACGGAAGATATGACTCCCCTGTGAGCTAGCATCCGCTTTGGGTTCGTTGTCGTCATTGCATGCACGTCTGTCCGTCCGGATTTGTGCTTCGTTTGGTAGTGCGGTGCCATATAGGATGCATGGTAATGTATAGGATTAATGTTGTCTTTCTTGGTAATTGCTCACGTTACCGCACCGCACCGTCAAATTGAAGCATGAACGCCGTCTGTGTGATTTTTCTTTTTCCCGTCCTCTCAGCGGCATCACGCAGTGCCTTACGAGCGCACCGCGCTGTTGCTATTTGTGTCTGTCTAGTCGAGTGTATAGTGGATGTGTGTGTGCTGGTGCCGGCATTGAGTCTTCAGAAGTAAGGACGCGTCTCAATCGAGAGGCGCAGTTGAATCTCCGGCCTACGTCGCTGCTTCTGAAGCGCAATGCAGCATCATGCTGACTGCTATTCGTGTTGTCTACAGTAACTTATTCTCGTCATCGACGTCAGTCTATCGATGGCAGTGTATTTTTTAAGCCTTTCGCTCTTCGACTTATCAGACGTCTGTGATATGTGTACAGCAGTTTGACGGAGTGCCCGTAGCTTGCCGCTATCGCTCTCGCTTGTACGCCCTAATTCCTTCAACGTTGCGCACGCCTTGCCTATCCTTTACCAATACACACCTGGAAAGCTCAATATTCTCTCCATTATAATCTGAAGGCACCCATCGTTTTACAATCTCACTAGAGCTTGACCACTAATTATTACTAATGCACCGTCCTTCACTCCTATACGCGAGAAAAACTCAACTTTCTGGCCCATATACAATATTCCCATTTGTTGGATGTCGGTGACTAAGTTTTGCTCGCTTCCGGTGTGTGCTCTCAGCTTGCATGTGCTTCGTAGTGCTTCGCAATCGCAATTGTTCCTTTAGCAGTAGGGAGCCGTCGAACTTGACTCAAATTTTGCCAAAAGTCGACGGTGATTTTTAAATCTATTCCCGAAACACGCAAAGTACAGCTATTTGTGCAGTACATTGAAGAGAACTTTGTGTCCATTTGGCCGTGATTGTTCTTGGCTCTTGTAAGTGAAATAGTCAGTGTCGCTAATAAAGAAACATAAAATTAAGCAGATGCACAAGCAGCAACATTCGCTCTGAAAATCGCCATCCAGCGAAGGTAAACGCGCTCATTGCGAACGTGATAAGAGTCGATAGAGTTCCGAAATTCTGCAGCGAGACGCCAAACAACAGAACTGTAATATCTTTTGACGGTTAGCAATATGAGCGCCGCGAAGGCGCCAGCATTTCGCAACTGACAGAGGATAGGGGCGTCCTTAAGTGACAAACATATTGCATCGACCGGCCGTTTTACAATTGATCGTACAGTACTTTTGTGCTTCTGTCACGCAACTTTGGTGGCCGATCGCATTTTTGCCTCCTTTTTGCCGCACAACTTCCGCACTATACAATAAAACGCGGCGCAGGTATCCGTTATCAGACGACGCTATAAATTCTGATTTTTTTTTAAAAACATGAAAGCTGCTCAAAACTATCTTGCGAGCCATGAACGCCTGATACTAGCGCCGCAATAAGACGCCAAGTGTATGTCGCGAGGTTCCAACCAAGCGCGATCGCCCGACATTTGTGTTCATTTGAATTCCAAAATCGAACCATTTATTATGCCATAACTAGACAATGAAAATTCGGCGCAAGATACGCATCACTGACTAGACCAGACATACCAGGAAATAGTAGCAAAATCAAAAGAAATCAACCGGCAAAATTGGAATCAGATAAGCGAATGTGGTGCAAATATGGCATCGCTTGGGCCAGCACGAAATTCAATTCGCCGATCCTTTGGTTAAAAATTTGAGGCATTTTGAGCGTAGCAAGAAAGGCTTTTCTCAGAAATATAAATTAGGATCAGCGCGCGGGTCTTTCAAGTTGCGGTACCGCATCGTCAACCATATGCCCAGAATCTGAAAAAACAACATTTATAGCAATGACACTGGCAAACGCCCGAAAGAGACCGCGAAATCATAAAATTATCAAAAGCAAAAAGACCACGAAATCATAAAAAAATATCAAAAGCAAAAAGACTGCAACCATTCCCAACAGCTGATGCCCGAAATTTGATCTTACACCGAAGGTTTATTTCCCGTTCACATATCATATGTATCCATGCGTTGGTTAGATGAAGTTGCGACCACGAGGGTAGTTAGGATCGCGCTGATTACGGTGACGCATGGTCAGCCATACACCAAAAAACTGGAATAAGAGTGCTGAGGAAGTTGGGACAACTGTCGCTGCTTTATTTCCAACTTCCTTCTCGAAAGATAAAATGCAAAACTGTCCATACCTCTGTGAAGCTGAAAAAGAGTCCAATGCCGCCGGCCAGTTGCAAATTGTCACTCGATCGCTTCGTGATGATCGCCAAACAAGGCGAACACCCCCCATCATTAAAGCAGGGTAGCTGAAATTTCATGCTCGTAGATATTTTACGATAATATTTATTATCTTTTTCAATTGACTTGCTTTTCCTTTTAACAAAACGCTTCCTCATTACAGATAGATTGTGGGACAATAGAAATAAAAGCAGTCTCCGCTTGCTCTCAACCTCATCAATACCCCCAAACATTATCACCAAGTCGGGAACTGGTGTACTAAAAGTTATTTGGAAAAGGACATTTGCGGCGACGGTTTTTTGGAAAAATCGGCAACGAGGTCAGAAAATCGTTTCAAGACGTTCTGCATAAACTGACCTTATTGCAATTAATCCCAGTCGTTGAATCAGACAGGCCACAACAGTTGAAGTTTTTTTCAGCATCCCAGAGGGTGTCATTTCTCGATCGATGCCATCCCTCCTGGACCAGCGTCTTGATGTGCTCCTCATTGACCGCGCCCAGACACGCAACTGCTATGAAGAACTGCACGAGGAACACGCAGAACAGAATGATCATGTACTAAAGTTTAAAGTACTGCAGACATAATCAAAGACGATTGAAGTGCAACTCACGAAGAACAAGTTGACTTGATGATGCTTCACAGTGCCATACAGACCGATCAATGCCACCAACAGCAAGAACACGCCGACCGCGATGATGCCTCCCACGACCGTCAAGCTCGTCACGATGCTCGCACCCTTCGCATAACCGCCCACGCCGATCAAAATCACCGCTACCACCTACCAATTTATTCATCCTTTCTATCATTGCTTCAAAGAGCAAACAGTCAGTAATTAACTTACGATGTACAGGGCGTTGAGCGCGATGAGCGCATTTTTCGTGCAGACAAAGCCGCCGCAACCCATGTCGACCAGCACTAATGACCGAACAGCAATTACTCTTTCCTCGTGTAAGACTTTCGCTGGCAACAACAGTGTTCTTCTCCGACCGGTTGGCCGACGCCTTTGTCCGCTGAAATCGTGTCTCAGTTGATTGCGTCGAGTGTCTCAAGGCCGAGATGAGATAAAGAGCACAACTGTAGTGATGCGAACAGCAATTGCTCGAGGTTTCACCTAATAGTTCTAATATGGTCGCTGATAACCATCGGCCGACATTTGCGCCTGGGACGGCATCAATATCGCGCATTAAACTACAGCACTGAAAAACTTTCGCCTTCACTCTATCCTCACTATGGGTGTCCTCGTCGTAACTGGGGAAATAAATAATAACAACAATAATAACAACTACTAATAGTAAATAACAATAATAGCTGAGAGCAAACTTCACTCCATCTCTCTCGTCAAACTATTGAAAACAACTACCGTAGTCAGAAGCTGACCAAGCAATTATTAGCTGCAAAACACAGAAAGTGAACGAAGCTAAATTCTCCAAAACACTCAAAATCGAAAGATTAGAATATTAAAAATTGATTATTTAAAAATTATTAACGGTTCTGTATTTTTACTTTCATATATAGTCAAGTTTTTGCACTGGGGAAGTAATTTATAAATGGTCAGCGTTACGGCGTATTTACGCAAGACCAGACTTCAACGTATGCTCGCCATACACGCGACCACGTGCAGTACGGCTGCTGATGATGCGAACCGATTGAGTTCTGTTGGCTCGTACATTACGCGCAGCTGATCACACTTCGCCAAAGCAGCTCTTTCTTTTTACAAGTCGAATTGTGTTTCGTTTTGTGACGCGTGTTGCGTCGTATACAGGGCCGTTAATGATGGTGTTAAAAGGTTGATTTGCCAACGATGCAAGATTCGGCGCAATCCGTAATGCTCAGTTCAACCAGCAGCGCCGCGAGTGGAGAGGTGAGCAAACATTGTTTTTGCCGCTTGCAGCTACTGTCCGAACGCCGCGATCACGTTCGAAAAGCGTTTAGAGTGCCATTCAATCGATATCGCTATATTTCAGGTGGTTTACGGGACGGAGCGCGGTTCCACCGCCGGATCCGACGAGTCGCGCGTCATGTCCGTCAAAGTGCAACAAATTGCCTCTTCTATTTATAAGGAATTCGAAACAATGATACAAAAATTTGGCGAGACCACCGTCAAGGTAACATAGCGACTTCTTTCCGTTCCCTGCTGTTTTGAGCAATTTTTATCTTTCGAGCACTAAAAATGCATTTCGCGTAATTAGCATAATAAATGCGTTTTACGATATTGTGTAGAGAGACTTAATATTGCACTAATGGCAGATGTATTTGCATTGTTCATTGAAACGTGGGAAGGAAGTAAGCTGAAGTCGATGATATTTTCGTTATAAGTACTACTCGAACATGTTCAGGACTTGATGCCGTTGGTGGTGAACGTGCTGGAAAGTTTGGACTTGGCGTATCTTGAGAAAGAAGAGCACGAAGTGGAAATGGAATTGCTGAAGGAAGACAACGAGCAGCTCGCGACGCAATATGAACGCGAGAAACAATTGCGAAGAGCGCAAGATCAGGTTGGGCTGATTCGTCTCGTTCTGCAGTCAGTTGGCTAATTGCGTTCGTTTAGAAATGCATGGAGATTGAGGACGCAATGGATGTCGAGACCAAAGCGCTTCAGGACAAAATCGAGTCGCTTGAATCGATCATGCGGATGCTCGAGCTCAAGGCCAAAAATAAAAAGAGATTCGATTGCAGCGAGTCGCTTAGAAGAGCGAGAAGCCGAACAAAAGCAAGAGTACACTAAGCTGCATGAGCGTTATACGGAATTATTCAAGACGCACATGGACTACATGGAGCGCACCAAGTATTTGATGGGCAGCGAAAAGTTCGACATGATGCAGAGCATGCCCTTGCCTTCATCCGAAATGCGCACAAAGTATGCGTCCCGTTTTCTCTTTTTGTGCCGTAACTCTGCCATAAGGATGTCATTCGCTCGACTTTGACTCGAACCCGTTTAGTACCTACTTACCTGGTTTAAGAGCCGTCGGGGCTTTAGCAGCCTCGGGCTACAAGTAAGTCATCCGCCATCCTTCTTTCGCGCTGATAACCTCATTGGCAAACTTTCGATTATGCGCGTCACCGGTGACGGTTTCTTCTGTAATATGCGTCTGCCTCTCCTTTCTGTCGAGTAATTTGGAGGGTGGAGCATTCGCTTTTTCTACTGTCCTGCAATTATTGTGCCTCGCGCGGTCGGTTGCGGCACTTTTGAACTGCACACATGGTTCTTCTTCTTCTCTGAACACTGGCTCTCTTGTCGGGGGTTGACGCTTGATTTTTAGGATCGGATTGTCGACGAGTGTGGAAGGACAAATGGTGGGAAAAGAAATGAGCGACGTCAACAATCCGCAGATGACGCAAAGCCTTCCGATGTCGGCAGAACAGAATTTGGCGAGTCAGATGAACGAAGGTGGGGAAGAGAGGTGTTTTACTGAAGAGAGTGATGCTAAGGTGATGCGTTCTTTTTCAGACTGGCAGGACGAATTCGGACAGTCGGCGGATATGGTGCAGTCGCCGAGAAGCAGCGAAGATCGCCCGCCGAAAAAGTCGCCTCGATCGCCTCAAATGAGCGAATCAGAAAGGTCAGCAGAATTTCCCCACCGCATTTTCCCTTTTCAGCCCTACAGCATCCTGCTTCTTTGTTCTACTTTCACTATTGTCTTTCTTTGCCCTGTGTCAATTGATTCTTATTTTCAGCAACAGGAAAGACGACGGCGACGACACGCTGGGCGCCGATCTTACAGGTACTTACGAGTGGTATTTGAGGCGTATTTTTGTCTTCCGACGGAAATTGTCATTGCCGCACTTGCAACTCGAGTGCTGTTTACTTCGGCACGGGGCGGCTGGTTTTTCGTTTGATCCGTAAACAAGCGGTTTGGCTCGGATTGAATGGTTCGCCAAATGATATTGAATGATTGATGATGATGACGCAGTGTTGGACTCATTGCGGTACACGGCTCATTTATGCCTCGGCACTCCGACTATCGCGCCGCAATCTTTACTCGTCTATTCTGTAGGTGGTTTGGTTGATCCGGCAGAATTCGCCTCAGCTGGTAAACTTTGTCATTGTTATTGAGCGTTGGGCACACTGCTTTAGTTAGTTTTACGCATGAGCGGCTTGTGAATATTGCCGTAGTGGTGCTTGTTGACCGCTTCGGTTCATTTTTATTATTTTCACTGTGGTTTTGATTGTGGCTTCAGACTCTGAGGCGGACGAGGAAGCTTTCCTGGCCTCACTCGACACGGTCGCTCGGCAAGACTCAGCAGGTTTCGTTTTGGCTTCTGTTCGCTGGCGGGATGATGTTGGTGTTGTGGTTCCAAGCCATTCAATCGCACGTTTGTTTTGCATGCACGCGTCGTTTATTCCACTGTACGTTGCACAGTATTTCGTTCATTTTAAACGTTCTCGATCGTTCGTCCGTCCATAATTTACAAATGAAGCTTGTTCTAACTCCGCCGAATGTTTTCAGTGAACGATACTTTCCTGGGTATGTGCTAAATGGTCAATGTATGTCTGACTGTGCGGCCGTCTGCTTGTCAAGTGTTTGTTTAACTAGCATGCCGTGCAGTGTTCTTGGGGGGCCGGTCGATATACGACGGCAGAAAGAGCATGCGTGGATTTGCGAGTGTCAATTATCGGGCCCCCGACCGTTCGTCAGTCTCGTGCGGGGTCTTCTCTCCCAGCGAGCGGAACAATGACTCATCGAGCGTAACCGATTTTTTTCCAGGCATGGGCCGTGAGGTCGAAAATCTCATCAAAGAGAACACTGAATTGCTTGAAACGAAAAACGCGTTGAACATAGTCAAGAATGACTTAATCGCACGAGTTGATGAATTGAGCAGGTACGGTGTCGGTTTGGTGGTTGCATCTGCTGCCCTTTTTATACCATTTCCACTTTACTTCGGATACTTTTCAAATCTTGTTGAACATTTTACATACCGCATCGGACAGTCAAATCAGACACCAAATCAAGTAGGACACTTTGTCAAATAAGATAGTTTTCTTTAAAACAAATCTGAAGTGGAAATGAAATATTTTGTAACAAATTTAATGTTGATTGCTATCGTGTCCGATCCAAATGAAAAAGCGTTTACTATTTAGCGAGCAAGAAATACTGCGGGAGGAAATTCGCAGTTTGGAAATGGTTCGTGCCAAGATGGGCGAGAAAATCAAAGAATTGGAGACGGAGCTCAAGGCGACCAAGGAGAAGTTGGAAGATGCGAAACGCGCAGGCGAAGAAGGAGAGGTAATGTCGTTTCTGTGCAGTGTTCTTTTGAATTTGTCTTTTTGGATTCACTTTTGTAATCGACTCTTACATGTTGAGTCTTGAAATTTAACATGTCGCAATTGTAAGGGCGCTCAGTTAGCGTCATACGTGTGTGAACGTTACATTTGAATAATGCCATTATGCAAACGAATGATTCGTCCGAATTGTAGGATGACGTGCCGCTGGCGCAGAAGAAGCGATTTACGCGAGTGGAAATGGCGCGTGTATTGATGGAGCGCAACCAATACAAGGAGAAGTTGATGGAACTGCAGGAGGCGATCAAGTGGACGGAGATGGTCCGCGCCAAGAGGCACGCGGCCGAGGGCAAGCCGCCTACGAAGAAAAAGGGCGGCATTTGGGACTTGTACGGCCATTTTTCAGCGCTCCCCTTTCAGTCATTGACACTATGGGAATTTCAGCTTCTCCGGCTTGTTCACCGGCGCCGATTCGCCGCCTGGCAGCGCTCGCCATGCTCGCTACCGTAACTCTCTGCCCGACGAAGCGGGCACCGATCCGTCCGCTCGAAGACGCACCGATAAGAAGAAGGCGATCGACTTTCTCGATCCTGAATAGTATGGATTGGTTGTTTTGTGGATGGCTTTGTATGGGATTGATGATTGCGTCGTTCAGTTCGTCGGAGCGACGAGCGGTCGAGCGACGCGAGCAGTACAAGCTGGTCAAGGCCCACGTGAAGAAGGACGAGGGCGGGCGGCTGCAGGCGTATGGCTGGTCCATCCCTGCGCAGGATACGAAGCAGCCCGGCGTCGTTCCCGTCCCCATCTTCTGTCGGCCGCTGATGGACCAGGAGCCTAATCTTAAGGTGCCCATCCTCCCATTCCCTCCCCCTTTTTTCACATGTGTATTTGGTGCTTTTTAGATTTGGTGCGGTGCGGGAGTGACGTTGTCCGGCGGTCGAACCAAGGACGGCGGATTCATCGTTGGAGAGTCAGTTTTCTACTCGAAACCGGCCGACGACCCTGAGCGCACTCCGCCAGCTGAGAAATCGGTAGATCGGCTTGACTTCGAGCTTAGGGTACGGTGTTGTGTTGTCTTCGTCTAACCCTTCTGTTACCTGCCTCCTCGACTATTATCTATCTGATGTCGCATCCTGCCGATTGCGGTCGCGGTTGCGCTTCAGCAAAAAGAATCTCGGTTTGCATCGCAAGCATGCTTTTATGTTATTTTTAATGCTATTTAAACTCTAACCGCATGTTTGGTAGTGGTTGTGTTGGTGGAAGTTATCTGTGTGAATGCTTCGGATGGAAACTCTGCAGATAGCGATGTTGTCTGCGAGAGAAATTGCGTCGTTCGTTTAATGTTACATGCGCATGCGTACGCTGGGTTGCATGCCAGCCGTGAGTGCGCGAATATGAAGTGAACAGCTAGAGTTGCAGGCGCAACAGAAGGAGTATCAGGAGTTTGCGTCGAACGAGTGGGATGCGTCCAGTTTGATATGGGTTTGCTCATCGGCTCACGGGAAAAGCCAAGTCACCGTCCTCGATGCCAACAATCCCAACCTCGTTCTCGACGCGTTCCACGCCTGCACATCCCATCTTCTCTGCGTCGTCAATGTGCCCGGTTGGTTTTTAAGAATTTCGAGAAGGCTGCTCTTGACGATATCGCACTGTTTACTAGATGTAATGTAGCTCTTTGAGTGAATGGCAAATGCTATTGCGAAGTCGGGTTTATTCGGGGCTCCCGACCCAGGCTCGGGGTTTCGGCCTTGATCAACCCTGGGTCAACCGTGACTCCAATGTGAAAAGTCTTTAAATTGTTCAAATTTATGTGCAGATGCTCGCCATTAGCTTAAGCCCGTCGCTATCGTCAACTTCACTCCAAAAACTGCCCCCAACGCCACATTACCAACTACCCGTTCCACACCAGTCTTAAACTAACCAACATTGACTGTAATTACAGGCGTCCGCGAAACGGACTATCCTTCGGAAGGCGGGGCGCAGAGCCTTCTTCGTGACGGCGGCTATTTCACGCCCAAGTCGGAGACGGAAGTGTCGGCGGATCTCGGCAAAGTCGAATGGGTCGTTATGAAGCAGTCGGACGACGATCCACTCACCTACTCGGGTCCCGAGGAGAAACCTTCGCCAAAACGAAGTAGAGACTGTATGCCTGTCGACGACCGTTCTCAAATTTAACCATTTTCTTCGCTTGCAGACAGCACCAGTGATGCAGGGCACAGCGAAGCATCGTTGAACGCCATTTCGCAAATTGGTATGTTTTAGATTTCTTTCATCTTTATTCTTATTGTCAAATTTTCTTCGTCAGTAATAACTCGGCTACGGCAACACCGTAGTATTCGCTAATGCTCTTCAGAAACTCTGTATATATCGTTTTAGCACCAGTTTTATTCTTTTTAGGCTTGATTGTTCAATTAAAATAGGTTATAATGCAATTGAATGAATTTACAGTTTGTGAGCTCATGCTTAAATAGCCAAAAATATCAAATCGCGAGAATAACCTGGAAAAGTATCGCTTGTACGCTGTGTTCTCGCTACTAGTTTTCGCTTTGCAAACACGCTAATTGCATTTCGCGCGCTACCGAAACTTGTTTTCCTGTTACTGACGAAGAAATTTTGGCGATATTCTTTTTTTCGATCGCTGATTGAGAACTAGTCATACGTACTATAATCGCACGTCTAGCAGCTGTTTGGTTATGTTCGTAGAATAACCAGTGTAATTAACGACTGAATGCTTACGGGGGCTAGTAGCTTAGCGGAATTTTTGATTGTGTCTTGCTTGCACAAACGAATACGAATGAACAGTAGCCGAAGAAAAAGCGAACGCGCCCGCAGACGGCGGCAAATTGGAACAACAGAGCGCCGAATCAGCTGAGGCCAAGTCTCGAGGCGAAGAAAAAGATACCGCTGGGCCTGTTTCAGGTTAGCTAACCCCACCTGCCTGCCGCTCTCTCACAGCTTTGTCCTCATCCGTGTCACGCTCGATGTTTATTTGCCTGGATTGAACCGGCGCCCTCTTTTTGCGCTGCTCTTTCCACGTTGCATTTTATCCTATCTTTATATTTTTACTTTTGACTGTTTTTTCTCACTATCTCGCTAACATTGTGCAATCGTGGTCATCGGTGCTATTGCAGAACAACAGAAGCAAGTCGGGGCCAAGCGCGATTTGCCCGATCACATTAAAGATGGCCTGTCGAAGTACGAAGGCATCGGCGAGGTCACCACGGCGTTGCCGACCATGTGGATGGGATCGCAGAATGAATAGTCAGTGTTCCGAATTGTTATTTTAAAATGAACGATGAGCATCATCTACTTTTGCAGCATATTCGTTCATTCGGCCGTTTCCGAGTGGCGAAAGTGTCTCAGACGGATCAAGATGCCCGACTCTGTCTTGAGTATCGTGTACGTTGCAACTTATTAGCTCCTTTTGCATCGCGTGATCTCTCCTGACTTTCAGGCATTACAAGGGTCGCATTTTCGCGGCTCTAGCCAACGGGAAGCTGGCGGCGTTTAGCCGAGATGAAGGTGAGTAACGCCAAAAAAGCTATTTTTATTTTTGTATTAATTTGGAATGTCGCCAGAGAATATCTTCTTATTCTGCATCGCATGCATTTTGCAGATGGCCAATGGTCGGCCAAGGGTTATCACGCGATTACGGTCGGCAAGGCGACCAGCTCGGTGCGCACGATCGCCGTCGTCGCCGGACGCATCTGGGCCGGCTACCGTAACACTCTCGTTGTCTTCAACGCCAAAGACTTTACCATAGAGGTTAGCCGCGTTTGAATACGGTTTGACTGTTCGAGCGAGTGACTAATCGATGTCCGTTGTTAGACGGTGTTTTCGGCGCATCCGCGCAAGGATAGTCAAGTACGTCAGCTGGTTTGGATTGGCGACGGGGTGTGGGTGTCGATCCGGCTCGACTCCACACTTCGACTATACCACGCCCACACTTACCAGCACTTGCAGGACGTCGATATCGAACCCTATGTTTCCAAACTGCTCGGTATCGCCTATTAGTCCTCCTGAATTGTCTTCATGGATAATTTATCTGTTCAGGATCGAGCAAACTCGGCTTTTCGTTCATCCGCACGACGGCGCTGCTCGTTTCCTGTCGCCGTCTCTGGATTGGCACTGGGACGGGCGTGATCATTTCGGTGCCCCTGAGTGAAAGTGAGCACTTTTACCATTTCCACATTTAACAAGGACACTTTTCAAATCAAGTGAACTTTGTGTTGAATTAGTTTCACTGAAACGTGAACAGCTTAATTTTAAAGGTGTTCTATTTGATTTGAAAAGTGTCCTTATTAAAATGAAAATGAGACATTTCCACTCTGCTCCCATCTCTAACCCTTCACGCCTCTGTTGCAGACAATGAGACCAAAGTACAGACGAATGAGCAGGGTGGCAGCGCCGACCAAGTCAAAGGCCCCGGCGGTCTGATCAGAGTCTATTCCGATCCAGTAACCGACCGTGTCGCCCCCGGCACCTTCATTCCCTATTGCAATATGACGCAGGCGCAGTTGTCCTTCCACGGCCACAAGGACGCTGTTAAATTCTTCTTAGCCGTCCCAGGTACTCATTAGCCGCTTTTATCTGCTTCGAATTCTACTGGCCGTAATAACTTGGATTGTTCGTTATAGGCGAAGAGGATGAAGGCGATCCGGAAGTGAAGGCGGCGGCAGCGGCAGCCATTCGACCGCGCGACATGTCACATTTAATCGTCTGGGAAGTGGAAGCGAAGTCGAACGTTTAAACGAACTTGCCGTGCTTCCAGCCGGCACACCGCCATGTTATTCTGGCTGTCTTGAACCGTTGCCGTTCGTTATGTGAAATGCAGCCAGGCTAATGAATCTAATCTCTCTCTTTCTTTCCTCCTCCTCTACCGTAACTCCTTGACCACGATATTTTGAAGTTTATATATATATGTTGTGAGCAAGCGAACTTTCTACCGCTATGGTCTCGCGTAGCGTGATTACTATAATTGCCAATGCGTTGAGCGTGTGTAGTCTGTTAGTCGCGTAACTCTGTCGCCTCCTTTCCACGATGAAATCGCATTTCATAGTTAGCCTCTATGAATTTTTGTCGCTTCTGTTCGTCATAGTTGTGATTGTTATGGAATCAATCGGCCAATCTGCGATTTGTAATTACTCGCGCGTTTTGTGTGTTTCGTTACTTTGTGTGCGTGCGTTGATCGGTGATTGTCTGTGACCGTTCGTGGATACTATTTATTATGATTATTATTGGCCGCTGAACTTAATCGTATCTATGAATCCGCCCAGGCACTCGTTAAGCGCTGCTCGGATTCAATTTCTTATTTGTCAGCTACGCGTTTCTGCCATTTTTCACGCGTTATGATAAAGATTTCACTCTGCGTTTGTGTTCCGATGATGATCAAACGAGACATAATTCGTTGCTCTACGAATCCAGCGGTATCTGAGCCGCATTCGTCGATTTGGGATTGTGTTGGGATTAATTTGGGCTACAGAGGAAAGGAAACTTGACGAGGAAATTCTGAGGTAAATGCTAAAATGTAGTATCTATTGCCCTATACTCTCGTCCGTAACTATGAGTACCGCCCCTGATCTTTCCCCGTTTCTCCCGTTCGTATCGCGCGCCGTTTATCGTGACCCTGCGGAATGCTCGCGAACGCACTAGTGACGAGTGCAAAACACCAACGCGTAGTCTATAGCCCGAGTGTACTTTACGTAAGCGGTGGCCGCAAAGATTCGTCAGACGAGCGTCCCACGTGACAGTGTGACTCTGCTTTTTCATTTTTTGGCCTATTTAATCGCGGTCGTGTTCTGAAGAAAGGAAGAGAGGAAAGAAAGAGAGTTAAAAGAATAGTCTAGTCCACTTGTACTTTTCGGAAGCGGTCGCGGTAGAATTTCGTCATACGCGCGTTCCTCCTCATAATGTGTGACTCTTATTTTTCATTTTTCAGCTAATTTAATTGCGTTCGTGTTCGAAAGAAAGAGAATTAAGTGAAAATGCCGCGTCGTGGTGGTGGAATGCGTACTTCTTCGCCGAAGCCCGGCCCGCCGGTGCGACAGGCTTCCGCACCTAGCCGCGCTCCTCAGCAGATGGCCGCGCCTCCTGGTGCTCGACCGGCCGCTGGCGCCCATCCTCCGGCACCCATGGGCGCTCCCATGGGCGCTCCGCGCCAGGGACCCGGCTTGATGGCCCAGATGGCCGCCACCGCCGGTGGTGTCGCCATTGGATCGGCAGTGGTACGTTATTTTGATGTTGTGCTCGACTCGAATCGCCAAAATAGCTACGGATAATGACGGCGCTTGTTGAGCGGTACGAATGGGATAATGAAATACGCGCGTTTTAGGGTCACTCGATTGGTCACATGATGACTGGCGGCAGCAAAGGCGAGGCGGCGCCTCAAGAGCAACAGCAGCAGCAGTACCAAGAGCCGGCAAACTACCAGCAGCAGCACTCGGGTCTGGCTGCGCCGTGCGAGTTCGAACTGCGACAGTTTTTGGAATGGTACGGAATTTGAATGTGAGGCGCAGATGGTATTTTGAATGTATCACTTGCAGCGCGCAGAATCAAGGCGATGTCAGCCTCTGTCAAGGCTTCAACGAGGCGCTCAAGCAGTGCCGCATGCGTTACCCCGCCTGAATGTACTCCAACCAACTCTCGTTGACACAAGATTATAGAGCCAGCGGATGACTTCGACCTGCGATTTATATGTAGCAATTGGTGTATATGTCGACTCGCCCCGGTTCTTGGCGTCCTCTGATTTCTAATGTGGTCGTCACGCATTATAAATCACAAGTAGATCATGACGTTTATGAAACAGATTATTTCTTTGTATTCAATGGAGCCTGCTTAGATCTAGAATTTGGAACCGAATAAACTGTTCTCGAAAGTGATCAACTATGCATGAATGAAATATGTTCAGTCAAGGCTATTTTGCACATATCTGTCGCGTGATTTCCGTCACTTGCTCGATTTTGAAGTCTTCCGTCTTTAAGAAGACCGATAAAAATGTCGGTCGTCGGCTTCATCGGCCTGGGCAACATGGGCGCGCACATGGCGCGCAATCTGATAAAGAACGGGCACAAGTTGGTTGTGTTCGATGTTATGGCAAAGCCGCTGGAGGAACTAAAAGTAGAGTGATTGGACTGTGACTTTGGAATAGTGAGGATTGTTGATTAGGCTGACGGCGCAGAGATAGCAAAGCATCCAGCGGATGTCGCTGCCGCCGCTAAGAACATCGTCACCACGCACCTTGTCAAAAGAGCTGCCGAGCTTGACCAGCGGCGTCGTGGGGAAGGAGCGCAGGGCGCTGAGAGTCAGATTGCCGCCATCAATGTCGTACAGGTTGGACATGAGCAGCAGCAGATCGGAAGTCTTCTTGACGGGCAGGAAACGCGATCGCGGCACATTGATGCCTGCAAACAACCGTGGCAATCAGTCAATTCGGGACACAAAAATATAGCCGTACTCGTAGATATCGTACGCAGCAAAATTTACGCTAACCCCATGGAAAACGCTTAATCGCACCTTAGGAAGCATTTATCGCTTTAGTGAAACGCACCCTATCCCTTTTTTCATTATCCCTCCCTATTCTACCCCCTTAGGCTTTTATTTTGGCCAGCGTAGCCAATCACAAACAATAAATCAGCTCTACGTAGCGACGTGGAACAAGTTTTTGAAGGAGTGCCGCATCAAACAGCAAGATAACGACTGGGCAGAAAATGATTAATGCCCCCTCCCCCTACTATACGATCAGTGAACGTTGAACGAACCGCATGCGCCCTTGAAATTCTTGATCGCAGCGCCTGCAGCCGTCTCCAGCTGGATGACGTTGAGGCCGCTGGCCAGATGTTTCGGGTTGACGATCACCTCCAGGTCGATCGCGTTGCTCTCCACCAGTCTTTTGATCGCCGACAGCTTCGCCCACAAGTTGTTGGTGTTGAAGATGCTGAAACAAAGTGCATTAACAGCCTAAATAGGAGTTGGTAGGTGGGACAAAGCGCATTTTTAGATTAACTAATTGAATGCGCGCTTCACGCCGACTAATGCAAAAAGTACGATTTGATTAGTATGTAAACACTGGAATCCGAGAAAACATGGCCCTCGATATCCCCTTCGGAGAGAACCTTCGACTCAAACCCTCTCGCAACCTCGAATTCTCGCTTTTCGCCCCCTCAATTCAACACAAAATATAACTATACCGGAATTTGCTGACGCTCTTGAACTCGTCCACGAAGTCTTTGGGCACTTGCGCAATTTCCAGAAGCATCAGACGATCCTCGTACTGAATCAACGTACCACCCTAAAATGCCACCAATAATAAACCGTGAAATAGAAAAGGCGACACCACCGACGAGGACACACCTTAACATCAGCACGGGTTTTGTCCGTGACTTCCATGACGAATTCCGGCTGCTCAACCTTGCCGCCCGACTCGTCCGTCATGACGAAGTTCAGAATGTTCAGGTCGACCGTCGCGCCCAAGTTGTCGATGTTGGCCAGGAAGCAGAACTCTTTGCCCTCGTTGATGAACTTGTCCAGCAGACCCGAATTGTAGAACGACTCGTAGAAATTGCCGTGACCCGGTGGATTCCAGCTATAATGCGATGCAGAGTTAAGCGGTGTGCGTGAGAGGGACGTTACGTTCGAGAATGCATAATGACGTTGCATATATATGGACCATTTCCGCTTTTACAAGAATACTTCTCTTTACAAAGAGGACACTTGGTTGTTTACTTTCCAGCTATAATGCTATGCAGAGAAGGCGGTGGGCGTGCGAGCGGCGTCCCGTTCGACAATGCGTTATGCTTGTGAATGCATAATGCCGTTACATATATGTACCATTTCCGCTCTGCACAAGGATACATTACAAAAAGTACTTTGTTGATTTATTTTCACAGAAATTTCATTCTAAGATGCTCAAGAGCGGTCAAAACTGAGTCACACAATCAATGAAATTGACCCAAAAAGATGATGCAAAAAATTGAATGTATTCTTCAAAGCTCTTACTTTTCGAGGTCGGGATCCTTGAGGTCCTTGACGACAGGCATGAGAGTTTCCTTGTCAATTCGCGGGTAGCGCGACTGGCAGAAAGTGTGCACGTCCACCTGGACGTTCGCGTACTTGCGCAGCACTTTCGCCGTGTCGTCGTCCGTGTTGAACGAATTCATCAGCACCAACGGAACGTTCACGCCATACGCCCAGTTCAGGAACTAAAGCAATCAGACATAGACGCATACAGTCGAATCTCCATGAAAGAGACTTTTTATGATATCCCCTGTACGATGCTACAATGCCAGAGAGAGCCGGATGATATAAAATAAATATCCTAAATTCTCCTGTGGATTCTCTTGTATGCGGACTTCGACGTGATTACTATATTTCGCGAGTGGGCAATTAATCAAGGGCTGAGCAGGCTTTTTGTAGCTCGCATCCCCAACTGCGAATGTTTCACACTGTGTTAATTGCAAAGAAATCTAGATAATTACTAAACAAGCTCGTGGCTCGAATGCACGCCGCGCAAAGAATGTGCAGTCTCTAAAAGCGCAGGCATGTAATCGGTAATTTTACCTGAATTTGCTGCAGTGTCAGGTCGAGGAAGGTCAAGTCGTTGCGGACGGGAATGACGGACTTGGGGCCCTTGCAGCCCATGCTAGTGCCCAAGCCACCATTGAGCTTGATGACGACGAGCTTGCTCAGTCGGTCCTTGATGGTCAGCGGATCGCCTTCGGTCAACGAATCGTACGACTTGATCGCGTTCTCCGGCAACGGCATGATCTTTGGCCAGTCGATCGCCGCCTTCGCCCGCAAGTAACGCGAGAACAAGTTGCGGAAGCCGCTGAACTCGCGCTCCCAGTACTGAAATGCTTGCTTTGAGTACGACGTTATTAACGGTAATCGAGAAAGGGCCTGAATATTGGAGACATTTCCCCCTCTCTTGTATTCTGTGCAAAATAACTTGGATATAAAAATTACTTCTAAAATTCCCTGCATTTTCATGTATACAGGTTATACTGTATGTACTACTGATTAGAGCGTCCATTTGAAGGCAGCCTTGTACGCTAGAGCCGACGAATAAGGCGGAAAAAAATACATGCTGATAATCTTACTTTGACTTCATCTGGCGACGCGGTCTTCAACAGTCGCTGCAGTTCGATCTCGAGACTGCCCAAAGTCTCGCGCTTCGTCGAGGACTTCCACTCCTCCGAGCTCTGCAATAAACATACGTTTAGCGTCGTATTTAAACGCAAGAGGGTCACACGGACATCTCCAACTGTAATACCCTCAACCTGTGGCGGTTGAGAAGCAGCGGTCATTCCCGGAAACGATTCAAGTAGGTACGAAATCATGGCAGAACGACTACACGCCAACCAAGCGGATCACGGAGGGCGGGAAGGGGCAGACGGGCGCACCGTTCAACAAATGTCCCATGTGTTTGATTTGGCAATGCGATAACCAACCGCCAACGCGACGGCGGGCGATGAAACATCACTGGTTGCGTCAGTGGACAACAATGGTCACGCTGACACGCGACGATACCAACCGCGCAAGTGGGGCAAAAACTCATTCAATCATTCATTACTTCGCCCATGGTTGCAAGGCGCTGCAGGTTGCGTTTGGCGGTCGTCATTATTGATCAGATCGTCGCCACGGATGCGTCGCTATCGGTTCAGATCTCCGCCTTAGAGTTCGCACGACTCCACTGGGGTCAACACGCGTCGCACTGATAAAGGGGGGATTCCACGGACGCAAAGAGCGGCTACCTCGTCGACAAGTCGCACAACCATCAGAGTGCAGGTCGCGTCGGTCGCCCTGGTTAAATAGCGGCAAATGATGACGAACACTCTTCTCCGCCGTGATAAGACTGAAGCTAGTTGCTGGCAAAGTACGAGAGCAAACAGCAACTACGACGACTTCAACGTCAGAGCTAACCAACGAACACCAGCGCACCACGCACGCAATAGTGCTCTAGGTGGGCTCAGCTAAACCTTGTCGGCATTCATTTGTTGCTTGATCAATGGCTATGCATACACAAGTTACAAGCTGTAAAAGAATACGCGTGGCACACGTTCCGGTCGCCAGCGATCAAAGAATCCAACCGCGTGTCCGGCTAGTTCTATGACCTCGTCGCACACTTCTCACTCTCAATGCAAGATACCAAAGGAACTGTTTGACTAAGTGATCAATGGACGTTGCGCGCGTCGTCGGTCGCAAATGAACCAGCTAGAAGATCCGCTTCTCTTCGCGAGACTACCACTTCTGCGTCATTCACTTTAAAGACAAACAATCGTCACAGTTCCCACCGCGCGCACTCGAAATCATTTGGCGACGGGTAGGGAATCCACAACAAGCGGGGAATGCCTTTAAAAACCGTTCTGTGATCAGAAACGGTACGTCTTGCAGCCTACGCATACCGCTATTTTATGCAACAAAATTTATCGTGGCATGCATAAAATATAAGAAATTCAGCCGATGTTTTGTGCATGCAAAAGAGACATTATAGGGCCCCCTCGCAGGCTTAGATCGTAACAGATCAGAAATCAGCCTAAGAACTCACCGCAGCCTGTTCTTGAGTCGAATACATTCGCTCTCGCTTCGCAGGGGTACCTGTCGCCGGACTTTCCATTTTTAAAAGAGAGTGCAACACTTAGGAGTAGACAGAAAAAGCCACCAGACACCCACTAATGAGAGCAGAACGAGTCGAGCCCAGTTGTGTTGGATGATGAGAATAACACAACATGCGCAGACGAAAACAAGCGGCGGCGCGCGCAAACAGCGTGTGTGTAAGACTGATCGCTGAGTCTTATTTTATTTACGTTAGCAGTCTTCGACGCACAACAACGCCCGATTCAAATCAACGGATTGTATGGTCACATGGTACTATCAATCACATAATTGTGTAAACAATTTTTGGAGCAATAAATTAGGCACATGCACTTGTGTATCAGTATGCACGGACCCAAAGGACCTTGTTCATAAAGATGACGTCATCATCACTCTATATATAAAAAGATGCGATCAGTTGTTGTGGTGGAGAATAGATGAACGGTCGTGAAGTTATGACAATGGGCCAACTTCATATCGCATACGACAGCAAAAGGTGCACTTGATATAATGCTTAATGATACCCCTTAATATTGGCTCAACTAAAGTATGCGGTATGGAACTGAGCCAGTGCACACAGCCCTTCGTCTACATATGACTCCCACTGTCAACAACAATATGCATGAAAAATATGAACAAGAATCGATATTCCTGAATTCGACGAGAATAACGAAAACAGATCAACAAAATACCAGACATGTTCAAAAATTATGAATTAGGATACTGCATTCGGGAAAAGAGCTTTATTTCAGTGGTCGAAAAATCGTCATAAACCGCTTGGACTTGCACGCTTTGTTCCCAGCAGGATCTCATTTGGAACTCGACCCCTTGCTCCTTTGATGTCGACCGTGCGCTGAAGTCCAGTGGAAACATAGCCCGATGCTGCCAGGGCCATTTCTAAAAAAGCTTACCATCATCGCACTGCCGAAATAACGTAAAAATGGTCTTAGATTTTACGACCATAAGCGCCTTTCATGACACCAATGATTCCCATGTGGCAAAACTTGCGCAGAGAAAATCAAAAATATGGTTCCGGATTGTAGCAAGCTTTTAAAAAATCATATGATAACGACAGACGGCTGTAGAAACGTCTTCAAGCATGGTGCAAGAGGACGCATTTTAGTCAGTGTCATCTGCTCGATCATTTTACCAAAGAAAATGTTGAAAATACTGGCTTGCAAAAGGCTCGAAGCACTCGATAAAAGAGAAATAATGGGCAATGATTTTTAAGTGTGGCAATACCTGGGTGAGTTCTTCAAGTGCGTTGTGCGCCTCTTGGTAATTCCCGTTTATCTGATCAGTCAGGTAGCGGATCTTTAGCGTCGCCAGGAGTAGCGTATCCTTCTTCGACAGCTTCGTCTCTTCCGGTATCCAATCGCTGAGACATGCACGCAAACTAAAATGTCTCCCGTGATCTGTTTATTGTGCGCAGGCGCACTGATCCACTCTCAACCTCTTGTAAACATTAACTCAGGAATCAAGTGGATCTGCACTTAAAACACCGTGTCATATAACCAGCCAAATGTGCATACGAATATGAACATGGGCACATTTGAATACGAAAAGGGCCAAAAAAAGACGGCGCGAGTCAATAGCGGGAAGAGGACAAGGGTGGAGGAAAAGAGAAAACGCTCACAGCTTGAAGGCGAGGCTCATCTGCTGCATTCGACGTCGCTCTCGGTCGTTGGCGATAGCTCGAGTTCGTTTGCGAACCACGGTGGGCCGCTCGCGCATTTTCAGAGAAGACCTGTCCATCTGAGCAAACGCTATCTGGCGGTGAGATGAAGCAGACTGCAGACGGTCAGACGGCGAGGGGGGTGATGCGCGAAAAAGCGTCGATCTCACGTGCGATCGGTCGAGATAAGCGCCGACATTGAATGACGCTCCATGAAACGGTCGCTTTCTTCTTTTTCCCCTTAGCTACACCGCTTTCTGCGAGCTAGTTCGTCCACTCTGCGCTTTACGCTCTCCGCTGGGCACGGCGCACATGTTTGTTGTCTATTTACACAAAAACGGATCATCAACACATCATCAAAGATTACTCATTCTGAGACTGCAGTAGCCAGAATGACACTGCATCATTAATAAAAACTAAAATAGCTTCCCTATAATCATTGCAGTCGCTACGTTAATTGCGATTTCAATCAGTATTCCAGCACGGTTTCGTGGCGAATTGGACTGCTTGATTTCTTCCTCGCTGAAGCCGGCATTCTCTATATGCGCATTGTTAAGCTCCACTTCTTTCGGTGGCTTTTGGGGACTGGCTACAACGTTGTCCTCTGATATTTGTCTTGACGTAGCATTGTTGATGGCTTTTGCGCATCGAACAGTGCCGTCACTGCTGCGAAGAGTCGAGTGTGATTGCATAGCACTTTCTGTGCCGTCAAGACACACGGCGAGGGGCACAGTCCGCTTTGACTGTCCGGAAGAATAGTCGATCCATGAGTACACGAACAGACGTTTTGCATACAATACGGTAGCGGCAGATAGCCGACTCTGACCTGGTATTGAATGATTGGACAGGGGTGTGAATTCGGCTCCGGTGTGCATGGACAGGACGTCGAGGGCACCTCGTAGGATTGGCAGGTCATCGACACGCACGGACAAATATAGGACGAGTGTGGCGCAGTGGTGATGGCATTTGAAGCAAGTGGTTCTGATAGAGTGGTAGTAGGATCAGTTTGAGTCACTGTCGTCTCTATTGTTGTTGGTATTGCTGTTGTTGCTTCTGTCTTTGTTGTTGTTGTTGGCTGGGAAGGCTCTGTGGGTTATGATAGTGGGGAAGTACTAGTAGAACTTCAACTATTTGGGGCAGCAGTTTCAGAGGAAGAACAACAGCTTCTCTTTGAACAATCGCTACAGCGAGTGCCGCAAGGGCGCTTCACGCCCTCTGAAGTAGGGCAATTGTCGCATCTGCGTGCAAACGTTTGTTTGCAGTCGCTTGAGCCGCAGCAGCAGCTGGATTTGCACTTTCTGTGGCCAGTGAATGAAGATGAGCGGGATGATGCATTGCGTGGATTAGGCGCACTATCTGAACATCGGCATTCTGTTGATTGGCCGCAGCTGGGGCAGCCAGTACAGTTCGAAGATTGATCCGGCGAGCAGCAGCTTTGTCCACATGCACAATCGATATTACAGGTAAACCCGCAGGAACAGCCATGTTGGTCACCGATTTGCACGATAATGTCGCCTTGAGGCGCGAAATTGAAGACGTTCTGCACTCTCTCTCTTCGCCCTCATCATACTTGGTGTGATTGAAAGATTCTTCTGTTGTAGTAGTCGTAGAATTGCTGAAAGGTGCAGACTTTTCTGAACTAGAACTGAAAGGCGCGACAGTCTGGGACGAGCTGTCAGTTGTAACTTCTTCTGCTGTTGTTCTCGTAAAAGATTCATCTGTTGTTGATCGCGATGAAGAAGCCGTTGGGGTGGTGAAAATAGACGATGGCAAAGTGGAGGTGATGGGGGTTTCCCAAGACAAAGATGAGTCAGTGGCGGTTGTCGAATACAAATTTGAGCCGTCGGAGGGTGTAGTAGGTTCAGTCGTGTCTTCAGCTCGCAGTCGTCTTACTCCTCAATTGCATTTGCAGTTTTTGTGCAAAATTTGTCGCAGCATCCAAACGGCCGTCCATCGCAAGATTTCTTAGCGGTTAGTTTATCTTGCAGACTCTGCAATACGTCTTTGTCCTTTGCGGGGCGCGTAAGGACGGCAGCTAAAAGAGGTACGGTAAGAAGAGAAAAACTTCGGACAGGGGCGCATGAACTCACGCTCGACGCCGATACTGGTAAAAAAGGNGCGCGCGTAAGGACGGCAGCTAAAAGAGGTACGGTAAGTAGAGAAAAACTTTGGACAGGGGCGCATGAACTCACGCTCGACGCCGATACTGGCAAAAAAGGCGACAAGAAGCGCGAACAGCCGCATCGCGTCCGACCGACTTCTTCTGAACAGACTGGCGCCGACCGTGGACGCTCGAAGAAAGACTCGACCTGCGCTCGCATGATTAACCCAGTCACATCTTCAAAATAGCCATGAAAGCGTGCGCTTTTGTAAGTGAATCGACATTGATGCGAGCTTTGAGGAAGCTTTGCCTACTGCTATTCATAGATTGTGTCCAAATTTACACATAACGAAGAGCACTGAACCCTTGCCGTGAGCCGATTGTCGACTCGCCAATCGCCTCGCCTGCCCGCTGTCTTGCGCACCTTAACCCCACCAATAGAGTTAGTTGAGCTTTATTCATCCAACCTGACAAAATTCTATAACAACTACAAGGCACACAATTTCAGGCTATATCTTTGGCTTCATTTAAATTCATTTTCAAAACATTCAAACGCTGATAATGCAATACGCCGATCAGTGACTAACAGCAGAACTAGATTGCTCGAAAAGGCCTTGAAACATCGCTACAATGTGCACTTCACATTCACATCGATATAATAATATAAAATATATAATAGTGAGTGGCAACAGAGAATCTATCTATGGAAGCATTCGTTGAAGCAAGAGCACCGAAGACGTAACGCCGAGCAAACAATCAATCGAGTCCTACAAGATTGCGGAACGGTTGGTCGGCCTGAGTCGCTGTGCGATCAAATTATTTGAGATCGGTGGTGATAGCTGCGTTGCTGTTGTTGAGCATTTCTTGCACTTTGGCGGCGGCGAACTGATAGGCGTTGTTAAGGATCTTTTTCTCTCCTTCGAGCAGCGTGAGGACATTCTTCTGGTTGGCGGATGCAGCGCTCGCATCAAGCTTGGCAACCTTGGCCGCCTCGTGGCCTTTGAGCAGCAGGTTGAGTCGATCTCTAATAAACTGCCACGCCTTTGCCACAACTTCGAGCGAGTCCACGTCCACCAGATCATCCGCCACAAACACTTTGGCGAAGCGAATCAATTCGACTGGAATCGGCGTGGCAGTCGGCGCCAATTCGAATGTTTCCGTTGGATTTAATCCAATTGCGCGTAGGACGGCCATTCGCGTGTCAAAATGCTTCTCAGTTTTCGTCAAGCCTGCAAATAGAGGAAAAAGGGCTGATTAATTGATAACTGCTAATAAATAAATGATCAACTGATATGTATGAAAACATTCAAATACCTAGTTTGAGTTTGAAGCGATCGTTGGGGTTGTCTTCGCGAGGAACGAAGCCGTTGTGCAGCAGATGGTCGCCGTTCGTTCTGAGACCGTAAAAGATGTGCACATCGTCTCCGTGATGGTAGTCCTCCGTCGCCACACAACCGGCGCGATCCGTTTCAACGCAGAAATGCACGGACATTTTGTCCGCGCCATCGCAATGNGGCGAAAATCGGATGCGGCGGGTTGACCTTGTCGATTTCGGCCAGTAGACGGCGAATGGTTTGATGTTCTTTCCATAACGCTACGGCGGTTGCCGGTGTCGGCAGACTGACCACATCTCCCCACAAGTCCAGCACCAGTTTGTTCAGAGCAGCGGTGTCGATTGGCATTTTGTTGACGGCGTTTCAACCAGAACGAATAGAACGACACACACACACTAACTCAGTTCCGATGCAGATGTGTTTGGCGATATTCCGCCCTAAGTTGCACTAACGACCTCTAGAGAGGCCTTAACATCAACGACCCAAACACTAATTTGGTCCTTTTATCATCGGTTTGATCCTTTAATGTGGATATGATTGGTTAATGAATAGAACCACTCGTCGAGCAACGGTTCTTCGCTGAACGCCGTTGAGTCAACGGCGTACTTCTAGAACACACTGTGGTTGTCGCGTCGGGACCAACTATGTAGAGAAATCTCGCAGTGCCATTACCTCTACATGCCATCACAGGTCTTTTAATCTTCCTTTTCATACGAATCGCATCGAAATGTTTGACAAAATACATGCTTATGGCTTGTTAGGTGTAGGGTTTGCTTTATTTAGTGTATGATGATAAAGTTATTGGCGATAGTAAACAGATTTATTTCGACGAAATCTGAGATGCGAATCACAAAGGAACGGAAGCCGCGGGTTTTACGATCGCATAGAATGAGAAGAAGCCATGGATTCAAATCACGCTGGTGCAATTAATTGCCGTTTTGATAAGGAGTAAAGAATGTACATTCATTCAAATCAGCGAACCACCGGGAAACTATAAATAACGGCCCATACATACCTCTATTGTATCCACAAAATAAAATAAATTTTAAGCGCGCAACAAAAATCTTGTTGCACTCATAGAGGTATGTATGGACCGTGGTGCTACTTAATGCGTAAACAACAACTGCGCGCTTTAGGTCGGTCATTGTACAAGTGCTGTGAGCGCGGCAACTGGGAAATCGTATGGTCAGTGACTGGTCAGACGTCGGGTCGGAGTCAGCAAGTAATGGTCGCAATGAGCGCACTCTTGTCAAAAGCACAAAGCCACACAGTCACACAAAAGAAGTACACTAAAAGAAAGAAACGATAAATAATAAAGCAGTTATACAGTAAATCATAATATTTAATAACTCACATTGAGAAACTTAGCTAACATAAACAATTACCACATGAGCATATAACAACGTCGCAACTTATAGAGAAGTAACCAAATCGAATATTCATAAAAGCGTGATAACAACCACTGAGCTGGCGTAACCGAGACTTGACACATGCAGTGCAGTGTGTATAGCATTGATTAAACAAGTTACATCACCTTTTCAGTAGGATACTCTATTGCACAGTAACTGGAAAAGTGGACGGGCGGAGGCACCTATGTGAATCGAAACCGTCTTCATATACGGAATACTATTCGAGCATTTGTACGTAGTTCGCGGGGAACAGACCGACTCTGCCATCCGGCCCTTCGCCGCGCCACCAGCCGGGGTCTACCTGCTCTATATGACAGATAAGATCGTTCGGATCGAAGGTCAGCTCAGTGTCATCAGCTGAAAGAGTCATTAGCATATTTTAAATTAGGACGAAGAAAGTGAAAATTGAACGGAAAAGGAGGGGAAAGTGTAAAAAGATGCCAGCGAGCGCGTCGACGTTGCTGAACTGCGGGCGGCTGGTGGTGCGCGCCGTGGTGAGCAGCGGCTTGCACACGCACACGGCGTCGATGCTGGAAGCGGATGACGCGCCGCTCCATACGCGCGCCCGACAGCATCAACAGCAACAGCCAAAGGGGTGCTCGTCGCAGGAAGGACCTCCCGTGCACGACAACGGCGGTCCATCCCCGTCCACTTCGGTGCCAGCTACCAGCTCGGACAAGCCCTCGAAGCACGCGCGGCGTTTCATCGCCGCCTGTTGCGGCTTTCCTAAGGATATGCTCTTCGGTCCTTCATTCGTTCGCGACCATGGCGTTTTCGGCGACGACGCCTGCTTCATTGCCAGGCACAAAACTGCCGACGTTGTCGGTCAGTTGCCCCCGCGTCTTTTCTTGTTGCCGTTTTGATGCATAGGGTTTTTTGCAGGAATCGCAGATGGCGTCGGCGGCTGGCGACAGCACGGCATCGACCCGTCCATCTTCTCCAGATCCTTAATGCGTGCCTGTTCCAATCTCGTCGATGCGGGCAAATTCGAGCCCGACAAGCCGGCTCTTCTACTCGCCGCCGCTTATCGGCAGCTATACTTGAATCGGTATGGCCCATTAACTGCAACAGTCTTTTAATTCTAACAGCATTTCATACGAGCATATTCCTCGAGTTATATTTAACTGTTTATTATGGGATGCACTCGCCGGAAACAATTATCTCGTCCGATTTAGAATGAAATCGATTGAAAGGAAGGAGAAGTTCGACCGGAAAACGACATTAATCGGGTCTTCAACGGCGTGCGTGGTGGCGCTGGAGAGGTCGACGTCGCGGCTTTACACAGCTAACCTGGGCGATTCTGGCTTCATCGTGATGCGCGGCGGGCGAATCGTCTACCAGAGCGAGGAGCAGACGCACTACTTCAACGCTCCCTTCCAACTTGCGCTCCCCCCTAATATCTCCGAGGGGGATGGCTTCATCGGCGATAGGTAGCTTCTTTCTCTTTCAAATCATTTGTAGTCAGCATTCTCCAATTTTTTACAAAAAATCTTTGATTGATATGCTTTGAAAGACGATAGCACTTTTATTAATTTACGCACGTAAAAGGTAAGAGACGGTGTTCAAGCACCAAAAAGCGAGCTCATCTTTGCTAACTACGACCCATATCAACATATGCTACTGATCGAACAACTTTGATTATATTTATCTGCTGTTTTCAGTCCCGAAATGGCCGACATGAAGTCGTTCGACATTGAGGACGGGGACATCATCCTCTTGGCCACTGACGGTCTGTTCGACAATCTCCCCACCGCATTCATCGAACGCGAACTGGCCGCTTTGCAGGTGGGCACTCTTTTTGTAGACTTGTGATTTAGTCTTATTCGGCGATGATTTATTCTGACGCGAAGACTGAAAATTTTAAAGCAACTTTATTAGAGTTGTGTTAGGCGTTTATCATCAGTTGGTCCACAGAGAAATTATTTAGTTCAAGCGATGCTTTGGTACTCCCAGCTCTGGGGAATGCGCTATAGATAATCAATATGTATATTTGATGAGCCTGTTCAGTATCAAATTAATTTTTAATTGTTATGATGCGCAGCCAGCTCGTCGTGCGTAGCTAAAAACAGAGTACACTCCCCAGAGGTAGGCGTGAGTGATCAAAAGTTCCCCTTTTGAAGCGATTCATCGCTCGGATCGCGTTGAAAACTTCCACTTAACTCACTACTTTTCAGAAAGGGGACTTGACGGAGCAACGCGTGCAGGAGGCGTGCAACTCGCTGGCGCTGCAAGCGCGACGGTTGGCGTTCGACGAACGGCACATGTCGCCGTTCGCGCTCAAGGCGAAGGAGCACGGCATCCACGCTCCGGGTGGCAAACCCGACGATATCACCTTGGTGCTCGTCGTCATCGCGCCCGTCGCCGTCTAAGCTGTCGTCGCGTCGCAGTCGACCACACTGCCGCTACCATCACTTATGATGTGGTGCGATGCGATGGTGCTGCCTGTACGATATTACTTGCGCAGTAACGCCAACTCCTCCCCTCTCCCTCACCCATCATCCCCTTCAAAAAGCGACCATCTACATACAGATGATGCAATCAAGTTATCCGTCTTCGACCCTTCGATCGATTAGTACAGAAGCATTTATCCTTGACGAAAAATCGTTATTGCTCAGTCCTGAAGTGGGTGTGTATTTCATTGATTTACATGCGAGTGGTCAACTTTGTTAGATATCTTGTCTGATATATATGCCATCTTGTTATGTTCCCCCTACCTTGTCGTTGTCCCCTCCCAAGAGAGATATATTCTCTGTTCTTACAGTCTGCATGCAGTTCTCGATTATGTACGTCCGTAGTTCAATCGCAAACGCCTGTAATATACCGTCGTTGCGTTCTTTTTGTATCGGTCAGTTGACATTCGCGCTGTACTCCCATGCTGCCGTTTGTAGTGTAGCGTGTGTATTTCGCAGACGGAATGTGGGATAATGAAGCAAAACCCTGACATTGAACGCCGCCGAACGCCTGTTTTGCGCCGTGGTTAAGTACCGAGTACATTAAGAAGCAGACATGGAATTGGTCCAGCAGCGGATAAGATGCGAACGGGCATTGTCGCTTTGGGCTGCGATTGAAGATGACGATTGGTCGATTGGGCCGGTGGAACGCTGTAATGCGAATGCGATTAGGCTTTTCACTCGCAATCAGCCGCTGAGTGCGCTCTAGGCTAGCTCGGCATCGTCGCTTATCTGCAGACGACTTTTGGTCGGGCCACCTCGCTTTTGGCGGTGTCCGTCATGCCGCTCTTCATCCCCTACTACAAAAATGACTCGCGCCGCTTCGTCTCCTCCGGCTATGCCCGCATGTCCCTTCCTTCCATCGACGCTTCTCATCTCTCCCCCTCTTCGCCCCACCGACGCACTCGATCAACGTCGCCGTACGGCTCGGGCTCCGTCAACTCGCTCGACACAGACTCGGGTGAGTGCCGATGAGGATGGTGATGAGTGCTCCTCAGGCGCAAATAACTGCGCGAGGAGGGGAGGGGAGGGCCGCGGGGGACGCCGCCACCTGGTCGGTCACGAAGCGGCGAGCCGCGATATTGTCTTTAGCGCGGTGCGACGACGCGTGTAATCAGGAGATGACGATGGATAATGCTATCGCCGGTCATTTCCCTCCAGCGCTCCGCACCCACCATCGCCGCCAGTTTGTCGTTGAGTGTAATTCATTGGCGGCGCGACAAGTGTCTTCTCGTCGCCGACTACCACTCGCTTCCCATTAGCCGCATGGGACCGCGCGAGCTCCGTTCCGGCGCCCGTGACTGCTGAACAGAGCTGTCGTCGCTCGACTGTTCACCAAACGCCGCGCGCTCACAGGGATGCATAAGCTCCCCTTGAAGCAGGCGCATCAGGTCGACAAGAAGACCGCCGTCTCCGGCTCCTTACCAAATCGGCGACACTGGCGGCACAATCTCGCGCTCGTCGCCTTATACACCCAAGAAGAAAGTATGTTCCTTGTTTTTGAGAACATCATTGGCTTTTACTGCGGTCGTCATTGTCACCATGCTCATCCTCATCTCATCATCATCATCATCATCTCCATCTTCATCATTATCGTGCTTCTGCCGTGTGTGTGTGTGTGTCGTGTCATTTGGGAGCGTGGCGCGCTGACTATGCATTGCTCGTTGCGGCGGATGCGTATATTGTGGCGACTGAGAAGTGGGGGCGCTTGCTTGAGGACGGGTTGCGAGGCGTGAGCTGTGCGCAGAGATGTCGATGTGGCAGTGCGCTGCCGCCGCAGTTCGGTCGGTAATTAGCGGGCGATTCAAGTCGGCACTCGATTGCGCACCTGTCGGCTGTGTTCAGCCTTGGCGAACGTCAATTCGTCGACGAACCACGGCGACTCTGCCTCTTGGCGGGAACATGATAATTCTACGGAGCGCCGTCCATCCTTCTCTGCGCCCCGCCGCCGCCCCACCGTCTCGTCAGTCAATAGCAAAGACGCGCGTGCCGCCGCCGCTGCCGCCGCCGCCGCCGCCGCCGACCACCAGCGACGGAAAGACCCGACCGAGTTGGCGTCGATGTGCATGATTGGCTCGTGATTCGGCGATACGCGCGCACACCACGAGCTACGAGTCCCTCGACGAGCGACGCTTCGATTGACTGTCGTCCCGTCGGTAGCAGCGTCCGTGTCACCTGCACATGGAAACGCTAAAGGCGGAAATGTCTGTCGGCGTGCTACACGACCATTTTCTCGACGCGCTCGCCACCACCAATTGCGACCTCATGACCAAAGGTTGGCGCCGCCACTCCACCCTCACCGCTTTCCTTCGGCCCCCCTCCCCCCTTCGCTCGTTAATGCCGAGATTGCGCGCGCTAATCGGGTCAGCGGTCAGACGGCTGATTGCCCGCTGGTCGCCGGCCGCTTGCTGCTGCTGCTGCTGCTGTCGTGCGGGGCGTACCTCGGTTGCTCGAGGCGCTGTTGCCGTCGACAACGGCGCTCGTTTCTCTGTCTGCGCAGCGCCAATTACCGACGCGATTCGCGCGCTTTTTCCCTTCGTTTGTTTTGTGAATAAGAGCTATTCTAAACCGGCCACATGCCACGGCCAATCGTTCGGTTATTCTCGCCTCGATCAGTGGCGCCCCCCGGCTCCCACCTTGCTCGTTTGGCCGTATGGCGCGAAGTTGAAGTCGCCAAAGCCGTGCGCTTGACTGACCGTCGCCAGGAACACCCTGCGAGCGACTTTCGTCGACTCTCTCATTTGCAAATGCGTCGACAAACAGGAGAATTTAGTAGCTTGCGGCGCCGCCCCGGTTTTAGGCCTGCTGCCAGACGTGAGTCTATTAACCCGACGGCTGTTATAGTACGCGCGGTCCAAATTGTGAGATAAGAGCGGCGCGTGAGAAGGAAGACGAAGGAGAATCGCGCTACTTTTTCCCCGCGGACGGCACTCTTCGAAGATTTTCGCCGACCGGACCGCGGTCATTATCGACCGCTCAATTTGTTTCTGCTTCAGTTGTGTGCGGTGCGATGTGATGGGATGGAATGGAATGGGATGGGATAGGGGGATATTGTTGTGTGAGATAAAGACGTCCGACGTTGGTCGCACGATCGAAACAGTTCATTCGTCTGGACATTGTCCGAGTGAACGCGCGTGTGTGTCGGCGTTTTTGCCCACCCCACGGAGTCGTTATTCAGTAAATGGATAGCGCGACCGTATTTATCAACCGCACGAGGCGATTTATCCCGTAGCCGTCACTTTGCAAAACGCCCAATCGGTCCCAGTTGTGCGTGCGCATCGTTCTAACGGACGCGAGCGGCCGGCGGCGCTTCACTACTTAGTCGCTCGTTTCGGCCGTCCAGCTGAACTGTGGTTGCATTTTTGGCGCTCTTCGATCACGGCGGCGGTAGAATGACGACGCTGGTCGTTGGCGACCGACTTTACTCAATTGGTGAGTGGCGGAGGGAGAGAAATGGACCACCTGGAGCGTTTCCCGCCGGGAAGCGCCGTGGAAAACGATCCGAGTGTTTGCGGGATGTGAGCCCGGCTGATCGGCCGGTCCCGCTGTCGGCGTCCGACCACGTCGGCGGTCGGGGCGACGACGAAAGGGACGCGACCAGGGCCATAATCTAATTGGTCGGGGCGGGAGGAAAGGAACGTCGATTTGACCAACGTATCCAATGCGCAGTGTGTGTCGCTTGCAGAGGCGACTGGCTTGTTGATGAAAGAGTGCGATAAGCTGCGCGGCCGCCCAAATCCTGCCCACGATCGTCGCCAGTCCGAAGCGCTCCAACAAAGGCCGACGTCGTCGTCGTCTACCGACGATCCAGCCGATTTTGCCTGCGAGTCGTCCACGACCGTCGTGAAGAACCTCTCCTATCGTCGTCCGTCGGAGCCGCACAGCGTCGCCCGAGCGATCCTTCGCGTCGTTCGGTCAAGGTTCGTTCTCACGGCGATGTAGCTATAAGGCCGACGGCGACGGCGGCGGGAAGAAACAGCCCCAGCGCCGGATGGAGGGGTTGAAGGCGGCGATGGGGGGCGACTGAGGTCGATTAGGAGTTGGGGCCGAGAAGCGGGTGCTAACTTCCGATCGATTGTGCCGCCTGGTTGGCCAATGGATTATGCGGGTCGAGCGGCGCCGTTCGCCGACGTTTCGGTGGGCCAATGATTGATTGCGAACGTAGCGCGTGCCGCCACCACCGCTACCGTCGTGTCCGCCGGCGAGCCGTCTCTTCGTCTGCCGTGTCGCTCTTCCAAATTCATTACCGCCTGGACGAGGGCGCGCTGGACACTGCGGCAGGTGCGCCTCTGCTGTCGGTGTCCATGTTGGTTGACCTGCTGCTGCTCGCCTTGCTGCTCATGTGCGGCCTTGTTTGGCTGCTGTCCGTCGTCGGGTAGGTTGTCGTTGCGAAATGTTGGCGTGTGTGCTCGTACCGATTGATTGTCCGGCTCGACGGGCCCCGCGGGTGCCGACATGCGACGATTGCCCTCGGCGCTACGCCGGCCAACGGAAGCGCCGGCGCCTCGACCGCTTAATGCGTCGCCGATGCATGTCGATCCTTATGGGACGCTGTTGACACTCATCCTTCACTTCAGGGTCAGAAATCGCCAGCGCAGCAGCTCGGGGCGGACCCACTCGGGCGGAGCCGCCGACGATAAGGTCCGATTCCCGATCGTTTCGTCCGCCAATTTGACGGCCAAAGTAGACGCGCCCAACGGACACGCGAGAAGCACATCGCCTGACAAAGTCTACGAGCACCGCGGGGCCGACCTTCCGCCGTCGTCGTCGCACATCAACAACAACGACGCGAAGCATTCGAACGCCAACGACCGCTGGCCGCTCGCTCGACGGCTATCGTCAAGTCCGCTGCCTGTGCGTCAGCATCTGTCGTACTCGCCCGGTCTGCAACAGCGCGCTCCGCGAAACCGGCATAATTTCCCCATCGACTTGCACAAGTTCAACAGCGCGCTACGAAGACGCGCTCAAACGCCGCCCGCCTCCATATCGCAGTCGTCGCCCGTCGTCAACTGCGTCAACTGCGCCAAGTGCTCGAGCGACGGTGGGCACGGCGTTGTTCGGCCCAAATCGCTCGTCGAAGCGGCCACCTGCTCGCAGCTCACCAATCATTCTGGCATTTTCGCTTCTGTCGACCGACTGCACAGTCTCCGATATATCGACTCGACGACGGCGGATGATGCCAAAAATGAGCATCGTCTGATCGCTTTCAAGTCGGCGCTGCTGAAAACTCCGAGCTACTCGCAAACGCACGCCGGACGCGCGTCCTGCAGTCGAGCCAATTCCCTCGCGGCGAACAGTAAGACGTCGCTTGTGACCGATCGCGTCACAGCCATGATCCATGAAGAAGAGAGCGTCCATCCCGACCATTCCACCGGCGACACGACCGTAGGTGCGGCGGCGGCGGCGGCGGCGACTCGACGAGTGGAGACGGAACGGCCGCGTCGAGTCGCGACGAGATGTCGCTGCCCGACGGTGGGCCCTGCTATTTCCCCGACGGTTACGCTCGAGCAGTCACCGGTACGGTATCGCCGCCGGCCGGCGAGCCCTTTCTTCACTCCCGCAACCGTAAGTGTTAACGACAAAATTATGCTCTATGACAGCTAACGAGATGTTTTTTTTCAAATACAGGCTGCTGTACGAGCTATCGTCTGCGCGTGCCCGCCATGAAGAATCCAGTGGACATTTGCGCGCTGCCTAACCAGTGCCTGGCGATAGCCGACTACGACAACGGCTTCCTTGTGATCACGTGCTCCGGCGACACGGTCAAGCACTGCACCGTGGCGGACGGGAAGAACGCGTGCGGCGTGTGTTGCAGCGCGAACGAGGACGACTTCCGACTCTTGGTGCTCGGCTACAAAGACGGGCACTGGTCCGTACACGTGTACACGGCGGCCTACGAGCTGCTCGACACGATCGCCTGTCCCGACGACACCGTCATCGAGACGTGGGCCATACGCAAGCTGAACGTCGGAGGCGACGGCCTACTCTACCTCATGGCGACCGGCGAGCATCGCTCGGTCATTTGGTCGTGCGACATGAGTACCCACGTGTGGAAAACGCTCGTCACTGAAAACTCGCGGCGCGGCGTCTACAACGACTTTGACGTCAAGTACGACGCCGCGCGCAAGGAGATTCACTTCCTGCTGTGCGACTACAAGAAGTCGCAGCTGAGCACGGTGGTGGTGACGGAGACGGAGGAGCTGGCGGGGATCCAGTCGATTCGCATGCGGCGCGTCAAGGGACAAGAGTGGATCGTGCAAGGACCGAAGTTGGCGGCGTGGGACGACGATGACGATATCGTCATGTACGACGGGAGCGGAAAGCTGTTCGCGTTCGACGGCACCCACTTCAAGTGCAAGAAGATCGTGGGGGACGTGGGGAAGGGCGAAGTCGGCGCCATCGCGATGCGCGCCGGCTGGTGCTACGCGCTTTGCCGCTATCGTCTCTGCGTCGAAGCATTCCTCTACAAGGACTACAAGGAGGTCATCGAGACCGTTCTCTGACCCCCTCCTAGCGCCTTCTTCCAGCCAAACGAACAATTCCACCTGTACTTGCGTGCCACTTTGAGATTCTATTTGCTGTTCTCCGCGTGTTCACTAAGCAGCTAGACGTCGCCAGTCCAGGGTTACACATTCCGAGTTTGGAATCGATGTATTTACTGTTTGATCGATGATATTAAAATTGCAAATTAAGCTGTCTGCTAGAAAAGAGTAAATGCTCTCAGCAGTGACCCAATGGAGCAGCGAGCGCGCAACGTGCGGCGGAAGAAATCTGCGGTGGATATGTCGGGCGCATGGCAAGCTCGTATGCGGCGATAATAACATGGCCCATCGTCGGAAGTATAGGTTATTCATAACATGCGAAACCGCCCACAAGGCTGTTAACATTTGAAGATCATCGAATTACCGACGGTAATCGTACCTAGACAATACGAAATATCAAGCTGCAACTGGAGTGAAATTCGACAGTGCGTGAGCAACTAGATTTTATTGACGCCGTTAGCGCTGTGCAGATTGTCAATTTTCATCTGAAATGCGATAATCAATGAGGGGATTAGAGTGGCGACGGGTGATACCTTCTCGACGGGCGGGTCGGGTTCGCTAGGGTCGATGCCCAAGACGCGACACATGTACACATATGAGCCTTCCATTGTCGTCTGGATGTTCTCGCGACGACGAAATCCGTGACCTTCCTCTGAAGCGAGATAGCATGGGCTCCGCATGCAGATCCGCGATCGTTACCCAATCTACTTACTTTCGTATTCAACGAGCGTCGTTGGAAATCCCTTGGCGCGCACGGCTTCGTAGATGCGGCGCGTCTGGTTCGGCGGAACTACCTGAACATCGACAACGCTGTGACGTCATGCAAAAGAGTATCGACTCGGGGGAAGAACGCTTCACCTTGTCGTCGAGGCCGTGAAAGAACCCGACCGGACAGCTGATCTCGGCCAGGTGATTGATTGGCGATCGTTCCTTGTAGATGTCGGCACGCTCGGGCCACGGGCCAATCAACTGCAAGTTGTACATCGACTCCAACTTGTGGGTGTCTGTCTGGAGTCCCTCAAGATCGCTGACGCCATAGACACATGTGGCTGAAAGGATGCAATGAGGGATGAATGATAATGTGATAGGGTGATAATTCGCACCAGCGCTGAACAAATCGGGGACGCAGACGCAGCATAAGACGAGATAGCCGCCGGCAGAAGTGCCCGTGATGCAGAGTTTGCTCTTGTCGGCTCGTTTAGTATCGACAAGAAACTTGGCGGCGGTGCAAATGTCTTCTTTGTCGATAACGCCCCACTGAGTCTTGAGGAGGTCGCGGTAGGCGCGACCAAGACCTGCAAGGTTGCAAGGTGGTAATATGTGAATACCGTACTCCGCTGATTGGGTAAGATGACTGAGGGCGAATTGCGATGGAGCAGACATACCGGTGGATCCACGGTAATTGACATCGAAGACGGCAAACCCTCGGGACGTCAGATACTGCTTACGAAGATCGAGCGCGTTCGTCGTGCTGCCCGTCGGCCCTCCGTGGGCCATTATCACTACCGGCGGCAAAGTTCCCTTGGGAGCGCAGTAATCTCTATTCTGCAACAATATTTATTTGCTGAAGTTCAAAAAATATCCCCTTCTCAACCATGTGTCAAGATAAAAAAGATGAGCTGTAAAGGGGGACGTCGCACGACCGGGGAATCAATAGAAATAAGTGGAACTTTATGGTAATTCAAAAAAACTGGAGAAAATTCTGAAAATTGCGATATTTCCCATATCAAACCTCCCCCTATCTTCACTCCTGTCCCAAGCTGTTCGTCAATTCATTATATAGCTATCAATACAAAAAGGAATTTATTAACTTCAAATTATAACGCACCTTTGGAGGATAATAGTAGCCGATGCAGGCGTCTTTGCCATCTTTGCCGGTCTTAAAACTCAGCTCTTCCGGCACAGAAACATAACCGTCGTCCACCTCGGACGCACTTCGAACTTCGCGAACAACATCAACCTGCAACATTGACATCCATTTAGTCAATCGACGACGAAGCGTACAGAAAGCAATCGTTGCACGTGATTTTAGTAGTTTTTTAGTCTGCGAAAATCTACCCCCGACTACTAATTGCACTACCAGCCAGATAAAGGGGTCCCGACGCGACACCTATAAGCGTTGAAAATGATGTATACTTAATTCGCAATAAAAATGTGTTCATTCTCCATTGTCCGTGTTTTTCTACAGTACGGTGCTTTGTTTTCGTGGATCATATCATTCGTCTGCGGTTAGGTTTGAGGGGTATGTTGTTGGTACAGGAGAGTGAAAACTATTTCAAAGTAAATAGAGGAAGAAAATAACACCGCTACGCTCATAGTTTGTAATAAATTAATAACGGAGGACGCTGAGAGAGCAAAGTGCCAACCTTGTTCGTCGCCAGGTCGATCCTGATGACGGCCTGATGTTTGACTGGACTAGTAGCAATACAGTAGACACTATTATCGTGACCGAAATTAAGGTAAGTGTGACGCGTGTATCCCGTTTCCAGTTTCGTCGTCTTTCCACTTCCAAGATCTTTGAGCATCAGATCCTGAAAATCAATAGCGTTGCACATGTCTAATTATAACTATTAATCGCAAAAGATCTTACGCCTGCAACGTCGAACACCACTCGCTGACTGTCTTTCTTCTGGTCGAATGCGTACGGTTGATAGCCGAACACCCAATGCGGTCCACCGATTTCCTTTGAGCACGGGAATATGTTGGTCTTTAGCTCGCCTAAAACATGCTTTTGCGTGCTTCGGAATGCGGATTTTTAAGACGAGGTTTATGCCATGAACGGCAGTAGGATGCGATATGGTGCAGTCCGCGCAGTTACCAAGAATTAATCTTAACTCTCATGATAATTGTCAAGTTAACCGCGCCGCACGTCAAATTGATTTAGAAACTTCGCGTGAGGAAACCGTCCCGCCAAAAGGCAGTTGCATGCGACGCTGCGACTGCAATGGGAGGTAATAAGATCACCTTTGGCGACGTCAACTTCGTAAATGTTCCACCAGTTGCTCGCGTCAGCGATACAGAAGAGGCGGTTGTCGGCGCTCCAGCGCGGGTGCATGTAATTGGCCTTGCCGTCGCCCAGCACTTTCCGCGCGCTCCCCTTAACCAGGTCCCCATCCTGTGTCAAATCGGCGTGCCAAATTTCTGTCGAATCCCACGGCTGCAAATGTCATATATGCAACTGATATGCTAATGTCAACATCACCTTTGCTCGCAAGACGCAAGTTGCGCTTAGATCAAAGGCGATAGTACATAGTGAGGAATTACAACTATCAAATGATATACAGGCTCGTTCACCGTTATTCGTCACCCTTGCGTCACACTCCGTCACTTTTGCATTAAATTCCAATGCAAAGATGACAGCGATATTCGATGCGAGGGCGACGAAATCGAATGCAACATTAACGATTGCATGCAAAAGTGACGAGTTGGCATGCGAGGCCGTATATTTTAGTCGGCGACGGTCTCACCATGTTCGGATGATTCCATTGCATCCATGCAATGTGCTCGCCATTTGGACTGACTCTTGGACTGGCGTAGAAGTCGGCTCCTTCAGCCTGAAATAAACGATCATGAGAGATTGGTTAAGCTCATATTGATAGTGCAGCCACGCAATACGCACATCACCAGTGAAAGCGGCATAAAGCAATGTGACACGTGACACCAACACCAACGAACGCTTAATCCCTCTATCAATAAAAACCTACGACTGTCTCGACTTTCGGGTATCGGTATTCGTGCGAGCCGTCCTGAAGAATTGTGGTTAATATTGTTCAATCGTCGCCGTCAAAGTGACACCGATAATACCGCAGTATAATAAAAACAGCCGTCACGCACGAAAACGTACAATTAGAACAACGGCGGCGTTTGAGGGATTCAGTCGGACGATGGTGTTACGCGGCTCTTTCGCCTGACCCGCTGTCACGACGGCGTGATCCTCTTTGATGCAGTAGAGACTGTTCTGCAAGTAAGACACAATTTTCGGCGATTGCGAGGCGAATAGCTGTCGTCCATTAGCAAAATGGGGTGTATGTAAACGAACTCTTAAGCGTAAAGGAAAACAAAATCAATCATTTTAAAAATTATGATAAATTTGTGGGATGTGATAATTATTGATTTTTTGCCGCACGCCTAAGAGTTTGTTGACGCGCCTCGTTTGGGTGTGGACGAGAGTGCGTACGTGAGCAAAGAAAGCGTCGGCGAAACGGTGGCCGGCGTCGTGCTCCGTCAGCGGATCCGGAATGTGATTGAACGCCTCCTGGCGATAAATGTAATTGACCGTCGTAAAATACACTATTCCTGCGTGAACGATGAACGAGCCACCTCCGTATTCGTGCACTGAAACAAAACCAAAGCGGTCACACAAAGGAAATCACAATCGTGCCTTGATTGCGACAGCTAAACGGGTACGGCGTCCATTCCGTCGCTTTGCGGTCTTCCGCCGGCACTTCGGTGTTCGTTTCGAAGATGACGCCGCGTCCATCGGGATAGGTGTTTTCTAGCCAGTAAACACTTCCTGTAAAATAAAGCATATGAAAGAGGCGCTCCACTAGCTTCTGGCTCTGAGGAATGTACTGTGCATTATTTTTAGCTACGCGTGAAAGGCTGACTGCTAATTATATCAATTTTCATTATAATTCACTTAATAATAAGCAGCTTTGTCATACATAGCTGGTTGCAATCTACGGTCCATTGCCTAGAGCTAGGCGTAACCACAGTTTCTCTCAAAAAAGGAATTATGCAGGTGAGAGGCACGTACCCTTGCCGAAGTCGGTCAAATCGAGCTGTAACTCGGCGATACCCTTACACGAGCCGCCGGTCACAAATTCGCTCGTTATTGGAGACTTCCAACTGCCGTATTTCGCTTCTATCGGCCCCGACATGACAGCTGTTGAACAGAATAGAGAACGACGATAGAGTCCGACAGCGCGACGGGTGCTTAGCTGGTCGGCTGAGGCGGACGATGCGAGCTTCAGCAGCGACTTGAGCACTTTAATCGCCGTTTCTGCTGCGTCGACGAAGCTTGAAAAGCACGCGACGAAATGACTGAAAGGCGAAACAGCGTTACGACATCGTCGTTCGCATGCATTATCACGCAATTATCTCAAAGCGGGCATATATCATCCATCAAAGCAGTGCACTGCTTCCACGCGAATAGCGCAACTAGCGAGAGCACGCACGGATGACGGACCATTTGGATTGCGGAAAAGGAAAGAGGAGTGGCGTGTTGCAGCGTTGAAACGCAGCAAAATTTCAAATAAATATTTGCGGTCTCGAACTGACTTTTCCTTTAACCGTAATCTGCTGTCGTCATCGAACTAGGGCATTTTTTTCAGCAACCCTCTGCAAAAAAGCAAAAGCAAAAAGCTAGAAGCGCCAACCATTCTGCTATCTCAGGCCCATTCAAACGTTCAGTTGCCGCGCGCGCAAACCACTAATATCGGTGCGCAGTTCTTTTTGCGGCTGCTGAAAGAATGAGCAGCAGCAGAAGGTCGGGGAATTCTTCGTCTCATCATCACCACCATGGACACGGCGGACATTCGCACCACTCTCATCATCGATCTCGGTCGCCTCGATATTCTGACGAAGATGAACATTATCAGTCGAGCAGCACCGACTATAAATCGCTTTATAAAGGTTCGAAGCATTTGATAAGGCCGCGCTTTACTATCCACTGACGTCTCTTTTTGTTTAGAATGTAGGAATGATCTGAAGAGAAAGAGACGCGAGATGAAAGATCTCGAAGATGATCTGCAAAAGGAAAAGGAGACGAGCAAGAAGGTAGACCTGACTTATTTGGTTTGCATGTTGCAAATTTCGGCCACCCCTTTATGAACTACTACTAAATGATGGTGAATTTAATGTTTTGGGGTTGATTTTGTGCAAATTTTCTATTTCGAATAATAGACAGATTCCGATGGCAACTGATTTTATGTAATTTTTTTCGATTAGCAATATAGTCCTGCGTACAGTAGCAGTTGGGAGTTTCAATACAGACATTTTCAGGCCATACAGGATACGCAAGATTTGTGGAAAATTTATTATCAGCTGCAGCAGGAACTGCAGCAGTCTTATGAACGGAACGCAAAGTTGCAAGCTGAGAAGGCAATCGTCGATGCAGAAATTGCCGCACGAAAACGAAAGGAGGAGGAAGAAAAGAGTTGGTTTTACTTATTCTCTCTCGCCTTTTTATCTCTGACTTTATCATCTATCAATTTCACAATTGAACTCTTTTATCGTTCAATAGAATCATTCAATCATTTATCAATTTTATCACTAAATTTCATCATCTTATGATTTGCCTTTTATCATATATCAATATTATCATTGCACTCTCTCTCTTCAGAAACAGAGGCAACTAATAATCCTGAGAAGATTAAAGAGGCCCTGTTCGCAATGCAGAAGCAGAAGCTAGAAATGCAGCAAAAATTCAATGATATTGTACTGGAGAACAAGAAGCTCAAGGAGAAAGAGCTGACGTACGAACCGCGACTAAGAGAGCTCGACTCGGTTAAATCGCAAGTCGTCAAAGCCCAAGGAGATCTGAAAGAAGTAAGACTTTAAAATTATGTATACTATTTTTGCTAGCGTCTTTTGCGCCCATTGGTGCCGTGGTTCGATGTCCAAGGGTTACACTTTGAAACGCTTTTTAGCGTCATTGTATCAGCTTCTAAATTGTACATGATTGATCGGATATAGTGCCTAATATAGTAAACCTTCCATACGATATCCGATATGGTAATTAGTGACGGAATAATCTCTGAGATCGATCAGATTTACGATTGAAAAGATGGTGTATCGATATAAGATAGTGATCGAAATGTGCGAAGTTTTTCGTTCACGTTGCATAAGACGATATTTCGGATCCGGCGATTTGTGAGCGATACGCGCGATCAATTGATATAAGATTGATCGATGAATACAACTATGAGCGAACTGTCATTTCGTGAATCGTGCAGAACATATTGATAATA